>JAOTQK010061637.1:0-11941 GCA_025642025.1 Rhododendron ferrugineum | reverse complement strand
TAGTTACACAGTGTAACGAACTATCTCTTTATATAAATAAATGATTATGTGTGAGGGTTTACTTAACACCCTACACAATTTTCCTCTCTAAACAACAACCCTTTCTTTAGCTTGTAGGGACCCACACTTGGTCAAGGATTACTTATTTAACGATTAGAATGGAATGTACTAGTGAATCTCATTTCACTACTTCCTTTGGATATAGCTCCAATAGAATCACTGAACAATGAGGATTTTTTCCCTCCGTAGTTCTTGAGGCGGGACGTGGGGGATGATATGCTTGAACTGAATAGGAAAAATGTTAAATGCACCTTTCTATTGACAAGAAGAGTTCCCTTGACAGCAATCCCATTGCGGAACAAACGAACCTGCATCAGCAAAGGCTAGAAGAAAGTGGAAAAGAGGCATCCAAAAACAAGATTAGGAAGAGGAAAAAACCATGATCCTCAATAGCATATACCACCAGCAGATATTAAAGACACGTACCGGTTCCCTGGTATGAAATTCGGACCCTTTCAGTTCTGGTGATTTCTCCTCACAGTTAACATGATCGAGAAATCTCTGAAGATTAGAAAGTGTGAAGCCAGATAAGATTGCAAGAGCACAAGAAAAGTACCCCGAGCTGATGTAGGGAAGAGCGGATGGAAAAGAGAGAACAGATACAAAAATTACAAACTCCAACTTTAGCTCAAAAAATTTATAACTTATAGTTGTTATCGACTGTAAAATATCGGGTTCCTCCTTTTTAATGTCTTAAAATGACAGCCTGGCGTCATTGAAACTAATGACGGAATATCTATTCAGGAGTATTTCTAATAAAGTTTGACTCCTGATATTAACAGTACGGATCAAAAAAAAAGATATTAACAGTTAGTTGTATGTTCTGCAATGATGCAACACCCAAAAATGGCGAGAAAAAGTGGCTCTCCAATAGAAATGCAAGTTGAGAGAAGGTTGGCTGATGGATAATAGTCTAAGGCATCATCATTCACCATGAGCAAGTGGCACCCAATTTTAAGTTTGTGTCCGATACTTCGGGTGCAGTAACTCGATAAAACAAGGGAGACAACAAAGAAAGATCATGAATTCCCTATCCACGTGTAGCAAACTTAGATGCACAATGAATGAGCAACTATTCGAATTATGCAACCAGTAAACACTGTCCTATTCAAAGCAGTAATAGAGCTACAGAATATACTAATCAAAAGATTTCAAGGAGAGGCACCAAAGAGGAATATTCACTAAATCTACTAAGGCCCTGTTCCGCTAAGGGTTCTTAAAAAATAAGTACTTATTTGCAATTGCACAAAAAAAATATTTCAGTAAGTCCATTATTTTTAAGCTTGAAAATTGCAAATAAGTAATTATTTTTTAAGAACCCTTAGCGGAACACACCCTAATAGCCAAATACTGGGTTAAAACCTTCATGGGAACAGTTAAAAGTAGATGATATACTAAATAGAGAAAATAATTCCCTATTAAACACGGAAATGTACTACAGCCTCTTACGAACAGACTTCATCGTAGAAAGAAGCTCCAGTTACTTTATTTCGGTAGATTATTAGACTTGCATACAACTTTCCATATAAAAGCACTTCCAATTTAAGTATATGGTCAGGAAAAAAAGTACAAAACATTACCTCAAAATTTCCATCCTTTATGTACTTAGCTCTAGAAAAATCTTTGGGAGTCTTCAAAGCTAAATCTTCTGAAATAAAGCCAGTTCCATCGGTATGTATGAGGGGTTCTCCCTCTTCATCACGGACAATATATTCATTTTCATCCTGCAATTAAAACAGAAAAAACACTTGATCTTCATGGCAAATGGAACAAACTAGAAAAACATAAATGAATAAGGTTGTGTGAATATCTATGGAGAAAAAAGACAAGAGATTATACACGGCAAGGAATATCTTCAATTCTTTCAAGTGTTACGGAAGCAAGATCAACTTGAAGCTTTATGGTTGTAGATAAAATAAGAGAAAACCTGCATTTTCAACAGTTAACAGAAGCTCCATAACTTCAGAAAAAGGAGTCCTATAAGAACAACAATTACAAACAACAAAAAAAGGAAGTTCTAAATGGCTCAACCTAGCCATATATTTCGCCATTGTAGAGACCATGTTTGCATGCATGAAAAGAGACCTCGCTTCATAGACTGATTTGTTCGCCAAAATATATGGTTCTCTCTCCTCGTAAGGGGCAAGAGACTCGAATCGTACAAAGAAGCATTTAACAGACGATGAAGTTTGGTTTTTCTTCTTCCCTTCTTTGCCTCCATCTTTAAACACTGATCAATAACAAAAGTGAGAAAGGTATGCCATCACAAGAGGAATCTCAGAAAATTAGCATGAACATGCATGCAAAAAGGCAATAAATCGATTATCGATAGAATAGCTATGAAGTTATTAACAACTCAAAAAGCAGCAATTCTATAACTCCTTCCACTGAAATTTCACATTCTATTTCCATTTCCAATACCCCACGTTCCTACTAAGATGACCTACAAATATTCCAAGTAAAATATCCCTGGATAGACTACTATTATTACCCTTCTATGACGAGCTCTAGATGAGTTGCTTGGGGTTTTGGATAAATACAAGAGCACTCTTTAGGTTTGATTACAATCAGTCAAGGCTCCTCTGACCATAAGGGCCACATAGGAGTTTTAAGAGGCAAATGGCAACAATCATAATCTGACAAAGTAGCTTAATGGAAATTGAATCCTTGATAACCTATGCCTTTATTCAAACAAAAAAAATCTCAAAAATAAAAATAATATTAAACTGCCTCCTTGGGTAAATAAGAACATATGAATCAAACAAGTCTAAAAAGCGTACAAAATTACTTGCCCAAACTACGGTCCCAGCATATTGCGAAATTAGTTCAACAGAAAATCCAAAGGAATCCCACCTCAGTAATATGTTTCAGAAATTAGGAACAAAGACAGCTATTGGGAGATAAAGAGAAGTAAGACTGGGGATTTAACGTGCTTCGTACTAAGAGCATGAAAAGGAAAATCACCAAAAAACCGATAGCGCCTCAGGCCAATGAGAATTCCTTGTTTGGCCACCATATTGAATATAGCATCATAATAACTTGAACCAACCATCTTATTAGTACATTCGGAGGCCTCTTCCACAAACTTCACAATTAAAACATTTTCATCTCCTAACTCCCTCTGCAGGTGAGTTCTCGTGTTGCCCAGATATGGTCCCTGAGTTATAAAGTCGGTGAGTGTGATGATTGACATGTTCAGTACAAAACAAATCAGAAATTGGTATATTAAAATGAGATTTACTTCGCATGTTCCACAAAAGGTAAATGTGGTGTATTTATTGTGCTGGTCATCATAGACTGAAGCCACAGAAGGAAAAAAAAACACATTAAACACCCTTTGTCACCAACAGTACTGAAACCTACAAAAAGTTATGCGGTTCTATCCTGCCAAGCAATAAACCACCACTGAAACAGAAAATCAAGATCCAAAACCAAGAGTAAAGCATGGACCATGTCACCGACTCACCATTAAAATCCAAAGAGAGAGACCAATGGTAATTGTATTCAGCAAGACGAGATTATGTTATAAAAACCAATGCTTCGTAATATAGGCAGTAATCTTAGGCAAACCCTAATAAGTCAGGAAAACTATACTGCCCTTAAATGTAAAAGAAAAACACTCCCTCCGTCCCCATTTTTTTGTCCCTCTCTTATTCCAACCGGATAAAAAACTAATTATAACTTTAATTGGTAATATTGTTTATATGCAAAATGGATCTTGTTATCTCAATGAGCTCTTTTAAACGATGTTTTCAAAATCACCTAAAAGATTATAGATTGGAAGATATAATCAATTGAAAAGTGGCACAGACTCCCAAAAAGGACTAAAGAATTGGGACGGAGGGAATAACAATAAGGTTCATACGACACTCTGTACACAATGTTCCCCAAACTCAGGATAAGAGCACAAAGAGCGTCATGTGTTTGCTAACAAGAAAACGAAAACCAGCAGAAACAACTAAATACTGTGTTATAAAGCCAACGTGAGTCTAACACAAATTGCATGCATAGTGGATGTGATCACTGATAATTAAGGTGCCTATAAAGATTGGAGAAACAACTGCAGTCTATATGATGGCCTCAAAAGGAAAGCAAAGCTAAACAAACTCACACAACAGTGTGAGTGATGAACCAGGGTTAAAACAAAGGTACTACCTTGAAAGCATAACTGCCATCTTGATGAACATGACAGTGGTATAGATGAGTCTTTCTAGAATCCCAGTCCAGATACTGCAACACAAGAGAGAGAGAGAGAAACAAAGCAGAGTTAGTGCATTGGATGCCAGAATCCACACCAACTGATGCTCCATATATATAAGCTTATGTTTCCCTTGTCATTTGTTTGGAAAATACAACAATCAATTGGTGTTGATTATTGTTCTCTCTAATTTGAAAAATCGAAATTCAATTACACAAATGGAATCATGAGATCCCCAAAGAACAAGGTTCAGTCTAAAAAATACAAAACATCTACACTATTATTTAAATACTCCAAACACTTGAAACCAAAAAAGTACTTCCAAACAGAGAATAGAACTAAGTTGTTCTATATATAATCTAAAAATTACCAATGTGCTACTTCAAAACTATTTGTGGTGCCAATTTTTGAAAGACTTGAGACCAAGGGCACTTGAGAGCATCTATATTATCTATTTTTATGACTTTCATGAAGTTTTTATTTCTCGAAATATGTAATACCCGTCCCGGATATTTAGTATTTTAAACTCATATTTTAATTAAATGTGTGTTTATGAGGTTATCTCATATTTGGTGGGTATTTAACTAAATGTTGTTGGTCGGTTGCATAAGTGGGGAGATGGTGTGAGTACACCATATAACTCCTCTAGGAGGAGATATTTGCCTAAATATCTCACCCCTCTCTCTTTCCTGATATTTTCTTTCCTGATATTTTCGTAGAGAGAGAGAGACGCCAGGAGGAAGAAGAGGAGAAGGAAAAGAAGAAGAGAGGAAGAGGGGAAAAAGAGGAAAAGTTGGAGTTGATCTTGCTAGGATTGTGGTTGAAGCTCTACCTGGTAAATTCATGTTTCTCTTACTTGATTCTATGTTTTTATGGTTGAATTCATAATCTGGATAGTTGGTTTTGAATGGAATTTGGGGGTTTGGGATTGAGTTTGTGGAAACTCAAGATCTTAATTTGAATCTCTTGAATTCGGTGGTTAGAACTTGTTTAATTCATGAATTAGTTGTTATTAGAGTAGTTCTTGAATATCTTTAAGTTTGGGTATGATTTGGTATAGTTTTGGTGTTGTTTTGAAGAGGTTTGGTTGGGTTTTGGATGGGTGTTGGAGGTGGAGGGTGTTCGTGCTTGGTTTTTGGCTGAAAATATAGGTCCTACCGGTAGGAGTTTGGTCCCTACCGGTAGAAACGCTGTCCAGCGGTGCCATTTTTGTGATTTTGGGGTTTCCTACCGGTAGGAAAAATGTCCTACCGGTAGAGATTGGAAAATCTACATTTCTGGGAAAACTTCGAACAAGCATAACTTTTTCATCCGGACTCCGTTTTGGGCAAATTTTATATCGAAATTGATGTATTGGAAACGTACTTTCCAATGGTGGTGGTTTCATGACCTAACTCTAATCCTAAAAGAAGTTATGGTCAGAATACGGTAGAATGGTTATAAGATTCTTTACCGATTTTGGGTTTATGTCATGATTGAGCGCTATGCGTGCTTGGGGACACTCATAGGTCTTTGAGGTGACATGTTTATGCTTGGTGGGCATCTTTTAATACTTGGTTAGCTTTACAACTTGGTATTAGATATCTGTTTGTATGTTTTATGAGATGGTAGGTGACTTTGTTAACGTTTTGACATGTGTTAGCATGGTAGGAATGTTATAGGATGTTATCATATATTTGCTTAGACATTCCATGGGATATGTATGTTAATATGAGTTAGCTTGTGACTAGGTAACGAGCCGGTCAAATGGGATGTGCTGAAACCGTAAGTTTGGCATACTCCAGTCGAATCAAAGGTAAGTGTCTGATATGGTTCTCCTTGATATAATATTGCTGTGGTGGTGAGTGTATATCTTGCTAATCATAGTTAGCTTTCGATATGGTTGTCCTTAATGAGATATTGTTGTAGTGGTGGGTGTATGTCATGCGATTGTTGTTTAGCTTTTGATATGTTTGGGAATATTTGCCTGTGAGGCACACCATGTCGTAAGCCATATCGCTCATTTAGCGATGGTTGGGAGCATGGTGTGTGGGACACGAGTTTCGGTTGTGATATGCGTGTTTGATGAATATGCATGCTGATGGGTGTTGATTGAACCGCCGAAGGTTAGCGTGTGAGGCATACCATGTCGTATGTCATGCCGACTAATTGTCGGTGGATGGGAGCATGGTATGTGGGACACCTCTTCTTGGGTACATGGGATGTGGCAAACGTGCCACTATATGTGATGTGATTATATTCATGTTGTTGTGCATCGAATATTTCTACTCTGTTTGGGAGGACGTGTTGGTTATAACTATTGTATACATTCGAGTATTTCAATTACGTTGGTGATGTGTATTCATGTTGATATTCCTTCGGGTATTATGGTACTATGTTGAACATTTCTATATCTCACACACTCTGGCTTTCCTTTTTGGTCTACCAAGTAGCAGATTGTTTGGAGTGGGTCCACTACTGGTCATCGTGTTGAGCAGTTTTGGGCTAGCGTTGGATGATGTGGATGAGCGAGCTGGTTGTAGGAAGTGAACTAAGAAGTTGATTTATATAAGTTGTAAATAAGTCGTCGGTGGACGTGAAGTATAGAATTTTTAAAGTATTGTAATACAGATGTTGTTGCTTAGTTGTGCGAGGTCGTGGTTGGTTGGTCGATACGTTGACACTTTTATATTTTTAAATAATAATGTTGTGTTTGGATTGTGTTTTGAAAAAAATTTGAAAAATAGTAGGGGTAATAAGTGGAGAGAGATAAAGAGAGAAATGTTGGAAGTATGGGGAATCTAGGGGGAATTTTTTGAAAAATTCTTTTTGAGAAGGGAAGAGAACAAGGCATTAAGTCTTCCACTGGGTGTTTATTCTTACAGGTTGCGAAGTGTGGCTTGGTCTTCTATGTGGGATGCCACGTGGCCGCACCGACTCGGCCCCACTTTGGGTGTCGTTTGCGGGGTGGGGCGTGACAAACTAGGTGTTCTATTTTGAATAAATATTTTCCCCCAGGATAATTATCTCCACAACATCATATCTACAAATGGTAAATAGTATTATAGTAGGTACATATGTTACAATTTCAAACCAAACAGAGATGCAAGTCTCAATCAAGTTGGGTCAATGACATGAATCTGTTTTCTCAATTGAGCTCCAACGAGGGCATATCCGTAATAAGTATCATATAAGCCTACATCTTTTCGAACTACCACCTATATAAAGTCGATTTTGGTCTACCCCTCCCCTAAGTGCTACCATCTACCATAAACATATCACTCCTTTTAACTACACGCAACGATGGGTCTACAATAAGCATAGCCAAACCGCCTTAATTATTTTTGCCCATCTTATATGGATTGTTGGTGCGAATGAACTGAACAAGTCCAACCGTTGATTGTTCAAGCTCGGTTCAAAAACTCAACGAGATTGGCTTGTTTACAAGGTGAGCTAATATAAAACAAGCTTAAATTGAATCGATCAAAAAAATGATCAAAAAAAATTTAGTCAAACAAGCCAGTAGCTTGTTCGAGCTTGATTTGAAAGCGTAACAAGTTCCAAAAGTGTTCAAGCTTGGTTTTTTAATGCACCAGACTGAACTCAAATGAGCTTTTAACAAGGGAACACGTGCTCAAACTCGAGCAGTTTGATTCATTTATTAGTCTTACCTTACCATCTACTTCAACCATATGTTACTATCGCTATTTTAACATATTAAGCATGAAATGATGCAAAAGTTTTGCAAATGAATGGGGAAGTGGGAAATCAAGTGCATTTTGTGGGAGGTTAGAAATTCACATGATATTTGATTTATTCCTTGGGAGTTCCACATGGATTAGTGCCAAATGTTGCAAGAAACATGTAAGTATCCCCATGGATTAGCCTGCTCCACTTGGGACAGCACAAAATTTCAATACACAAAACACATAATGAATTGCAAAATACTAACATGTCGTGTAATGGTTGGCCCAGTATAAAACTCGTTCAGAATGTGCAGAGCCAAATTAGTTAATACTGTACATGACTTTATTAATACCATTTGGAGTTTACGCAGAGATCGACTTGGATACGCCAATTTGTGCTTGAATGTTGATATGCCACCCTAGGTGAGCCAATCATGTGACTAAGCTGAAAAGCGTGAACGCTTTACTTGCTATACCAAAGAGAATCTCAAGACACTTATACACAGAAGTCAGAACCACGTAGAACAAATCTCTATCGATATGCATTTAACAACTTTTCCTCATTGTATTTAGCTATCACTTCTGTTCTACAAAAATCTATAAACAGCACTGAAGTTTTTTTACTGCCAAACCCATCACTAACTTAAGATTGTGACCAGGAAATGGTATCCAAGTTTCAGAAAAGGAACTCCAAAAGTTCCAAATAGTAGTTGAAAACATATAAACTATGAACTAACCAACATTAAAGTAACATAAAATTAGCGAAAGAAACACAAAAATAATGCAGGGAAAGGATTTTCAAGGAGATAACACAGAAAAAAAATCATTTAGAAATTACAAGCTAAATTAGTTTCCAGACAATTATACTGGCATGTTTTACACTGTAGGTTTGTTACTACTTACAAACCAAGAGAATAATGCACTGAGAATTCTCGACTGTTTGAAACAACAATGGCTTTGTTCGTTTAAGAGTTTTGGGTATTTTAGTTTTGGTGGGTGGAGAGAAAAATAGGGTAATGATTGGAGAGAGGGGTAATGAGTGGAGAGAGATAGAAAGAGAAATGAAATTAATAATTGAAGAAATAGGGTAATGATTGGAGAAAGATATAGGATAATGATTGAAAAACAAAGTTAAAACAAAATCAAGTAACGAAACGAACATGGCCAATGTTTTTTGGGCAGTTTATCAACTCAAAAAAATCAAACTTTGAAACAAAATCATAATATAGACCAGCAAATGAAATCATAGTCACCTGTATCCGGTCCTCTTTATTGATGAATTTCTTACCAACGGCATCCCATACTTTCGTCTCAAAATCCCTCATTGGAAGATCTTTGAGCATCATAATGTGATCGACTGTCATGAGCTCCTCCAGCTGCATCATAATGTGATCCACTGTCATGAGCTCCTCCAGCTTCCTCCTGCACACAAAAAGCAGCTGCTTAAAAGAAACAAAGATAATTACACAACCAATCTTCTCATTACCAATATTATCTTCCAGAACCTTTCTTGAGTGAATATTTTTGGAACCTAAAATCTTTTGCACATGCCAATAGACCACAATAATCAGGGACCTGAATAGAGAAAACATTACCTCCCAGCATAACTCAGTATCAAGAATGCTTTCCTGAACTCCAGGTCACATAGGGCCAACAGGGGATTATTTTCCCCAATGCTTGTCGTCCCCGAATTCGTAGAAGGCGACAATAGCGCACGCTTTGCTTTTGGTGAGTGAGGACTAAAACCATCTGTGCCCACACACACACACACAAAAAGTGAAAGAACAACTTGATATATATCCCATCTTACAAACTGCATTAACAATTTTTTTTAAAACGAACAGAGAAAGAAATAACGAACTCCTCGTCATAGTTGATGCATTCAAAACACAATAAAATTCTCGTCCCTTTATGTCCATCCTAAAATCTAGATTTTCATACTAAACAAGCTAAATCCGGACATTAGTAGCCAATTTACTTTAAAAATCAAGGATAAAAAAAGAAAGAAGGGACCAAAATGCTTTGAAACATCTGCTCTGATTCCTCTGAATCTCGTCGACATTCTGTAAACCAACGATCCTATATACAAACAGCTTTACTTTTTGTAAGACAAACCCAACAAAGCATGTACATCATATCAGTGTGTGCCCTCTTCCAAAACTTGCACCAGAAACACCAAAAATCATGGTAAAAGTTGGCAACAAAGACCCATACATTAGGATATCTATTTGTAGATGTACGCATACAGATGATACATGCATGTCACATGCTCGAAGGTAATGTATAATATCCCCATACATAAGTAACATAACTAACATACCCATTACCCAATAAATTACTCCACAGGCCATGCTGGAAAATATAAGTATTATTTCCAAAAGAGAATCCCAGTAGGGACCGCCCCCAAGTACTACACAAATAGCCACATAAACTATGGTCCCTTGAAATTTTCTCAGGGAAAAAAGAAAAGGAAACCGAAAAAAGAAGAGCTCATCTTCAAAACACTAGTGAACAAAATCTTCACACACACACACACACACAAAAAAAAAACAGATTTCCTAAATTAAAAAAATCAGATTTAAAGATTTCTCATAACCTTCCGTAATTTAATTTTCTTTTAGCTTCGTAGCTTGTAGTACAAAAACCTCAATTTTTAGTTTTTCCCACAAGAGGGATCGGAATGATGGTGTTTACGTTAAACTATGCTCATATATGTACAGTTTTACAAGTAGCGTAACAATTTATGAACCAAAAACTGAAAAACTAAATACAAAAAAAAAAAAAAAAAAAACTGAGGCTTTTTGTGAAAAAACAACATAGCCTTCGCCCTTCAGCATAGCTTTCTTTTAGCTTCATAGCTTGTAGTACAAAAACCTCAATTTTTAGTTTTTCTGACAAGGGGGATCGGAATGATGGTGTTTACGTTAAACTATGCTCATATATGTACAGTTTTACAAGTAGCGTAACAATTTATGAACCAAAAACTGAAAAACTAAATACAAAAAAAAAAAAAACTGAGGCTTTTTGTGAAAAAACAACATAGCCTTCGCCCTTCAGCAGAGTTTTTTTTTTTTTTTTAAAACCTTACAATTGCTTAAACCCGCAATAAAATTTTATTATTGAGAAGCAGAACCCACAAATTCAAGATTGTTTTAACAAATAGCTGCTTCAAAAACAACTGAGAACAATGAAGAAGAAGCTAAAAGTTGCTTTTTTCAAGCACGCCCCCAAAAACATATGAAAGCTTGAGAAAAGAACAGAAAATTAAGCGTGAGTCTAGTTTTGCACTCCTTAATTCCATTAAGGATTAACTGGAAACTTAATTCCCGCTTTCTGGAGCTCCTGGGAATTAGATTAAAAAAAAATTAACCTGGACCAGCCCGTACTTCTCTAGAAAAAGAAAGGGTTAGTGCTTACTCGGTGAACCAACGGGACTAGGGCTAATACTAACAGCACTTCGTTTCAAAGGAGAGAGATTTCCAGTTCCTCGACTACGAGCGTTCTTGGCCATGAAAACAATGTCAGCGCTCAGACTTTTTCTTACACTTTGGGTGGAGATCTTCCTGAGGATGTCGAGTGAGGCTTCTTCGCCGAGCTGATCGAGCTGCCATCGGACCGCGGCGTCCGGCGGCGTTTGGCATTGCTCTGCGCAGATTCTTTGGATCATTTGTTCGACAGACGGGGGGAGGAGGAGCCCGGTGAGGGTGGAAGTAGGGGGAAGGCTCGACATTACGGTGTCTGGTTTGTGAGATGATTTTGGGGTGGGGTTTTGGCGAGGAGGGAGGGGGGGTTTTGTTCTGTTTCTCCGGTGAAGTGAAATTGTGTAGTGAAAGAGGCAAGGGGAAGTAAAGTTTGTTTTGTGGTTTTTTCTTGTTTACGAGAAACAGAGCCCATAGGTGTGCACTGTTGGCCTTTGTTTTGTGGTTTTTTTCTTATTTTATGGGAGGCTTAATAATTCATCCTAAAAGCTTAACGGAGTTATGATTTCATCCCCCCATTTCTAGCCATTTATGATTTC
>JAOTQK010061603.1:0-11946 GCA_025642025.1 Rhododendron ferrugineum | reverse complement strand
CATCAAAACTAACATTTTACTATCTTTCGAGAGTCCAATACCCAACCGAATACGTATCCTTACAATCCCACAAATGTTCGAACAACTTTTCTAATTATACGATTTCTTTACGCAATAAACAAATTCCAAAATTAAAAATAATTCTGCGAGTCTCTACAATCGAGGAACCCCAGCCATGACAAGTACTATCTGACCACACGGCAATGGTTCGACCACTTGGTGGACCGGCTCCATGACCCGGAAAAATGGGGAAACGTTCTGGTGAAGGTCTTCGGGAACTTCAAATGTGGACCGATCAACCCACTTCTCGACTTTTCCTTCCCCACCAGGAGAGGTTCGGCAGTAGAGAGGCCTTATAAAATCCCTCGAGTGCGAGGGTTCCCTGGTGGTGGGGATAAACCTGGTATGGTAATTTGCGCGTGTTTTGATATTTGAAGTCTTCATTTTCACCGTACTGATTCTTCTCCTTATGCAAATTGCTCCGCTCCGAACAAGGGACTCCTGATTACTGGCAGGTGGCCGAATCTGATCTCTCTCCTTCGGTGTGCCGGTCGAGACGCTCCAACTTTACTCGGCTACACACCGACCTACGCAGGCTTCGCTCACCGAAAGGACAAGAGCAAGATGGGGAGAAAGACCGTGGACTTGGCCACTGTTGCTGTGCAGGCATTGAGCACACAATACGAAGCTCAAGACCTCTCAACAGACAACCTGCCAATCCGTCAGGAGCAGCCGGAGCGGGTTCCCGCTGATCAAGCGGGGGAACAGGGAAAGTCTCCAACTGAGAATCCTCACACTAGCTGCCGAAGACGAAACCAGTCGTCCACCGAGGGTGAGGAGCAGAGGGCCGAGAAAAGGGCCAAGATTGCCGAGGACGAAGTTCTTATCCTCGGCGGCGGTCATGCCGAGGTCGATGTTGGCCTCTCCACTGCCGAACCTGAGCCCTTTGCACCAGAATTCGAGTGCCAAGACGACCATGTGATAACCACCACCTACAGTCTGGCGGATAATCCGTTCCTAGCCATGACCCTCCTGAAGGGACTGGCTCTTCCCAAGGACATGGAAAGTTTGCCGTCTGGGAAGGCCAAGAACATGGCCGAGCTGTGTCTCCTCCTTGCCAAGGTACATATCTGCCCAAATTTGATATTCATAGCAGTTTTCCTTTGAACTTTAACCCTTCTTTCGTTGCAGGCCGGGCAGTGCGCCAGCTGAGCCTTTGACGACATGGACACCCTTCTCGAGAGCAAGAGATCTCTCAGGGGGGATCTGCAAGCAAAGAGAAGGGAGGCACAGGAATCTGCCGACCTGATCGAAGCATTGGAGGCAAAAGTCGCTGAAGCCTCGGCCGGGCTGGAGGAAAGGGACCAGCTTCTGCTTCAGATAATAGAGGTCGAGGCCGAGCGTGACCGGCTGAAGGAGGAGAAGAAAAGGATGGAGGATGAGCTGCCGGGAAAGCTTGTAGATGCCGGCGATGCTGGCTACAACGAAGCCGGCGAATACTACCAGCAGCAGGTGGAAGGCCTTGTTAAAAAGGCATTCAGGGACGGAGAAGTGAAAGGAATCAACATGGCCTTGACTACGCCGAGGTCCCCGAAGCTGATCACCGAAGGGAACCTCCGGTGGTACCACTCGTGGATCTGCCGGGGCACCTTCCTCCAGCCGAGCAGCCCAATCCTACCTCCGACACACCGCCGAATCCCACTGATGACTCTGTTCAAGCTTAGGATTTCATCATTTTTTTTTTGTACTTTGTACCTGGGGTCCGCCGAAAATAGTTGTTAGCGCCGAGCCCCGTTTTTGCAATGATCTTGAATGCCTTCTTTCGAGTTTAATTAAAGACCTATAGTTTTAATCTCTGTTCCATACTTTTGCACTTCATGCATGTTAAAACTCATGTATTGCACTTCATGCACGTGGTTTTAATCATCAAGTCAGCCCCAGCCTGCCGTACCTAGCCCCTGGTTCGATAGAAACATACCATGGTTCTGCCGGAGCAAAGGAAAAGCAGAGGCTGGACATGCTTCCTTCAGTAAAAACATATTCCCTTATGCCGAACGGGAACCGAAAAAACGTGCCTCGGCGACCTTCAGGTCTTGAGGACTTAATGAGCACAGTGATCCCACTGAGGGTAATAAGCCAAGTAAAAAACAAAGAATTGAACAAGATTCTTATTTAAACACTAAAATTACCAAAGGCTTTACATAAATAGCCGAGGCATAAAACTGAAAGATGTTAAGCATAAAATTTCCTAAGTAGCTGGGCATTCCAATGATTCGGAATAGCCGTGCCATCCATCTCGGTGAGTTCATAGGAACCGTAGCCCACCTTCTTAACAACAAGGAATGGACCCTCTCACTTGGGCATAAATTTCCTCAAGTCCTTCTTTTGGACCACCTGCCGAAGGACAAGATCGTCCACATTGAAAGGGCGGTTCCGTACATTCCTGTTGTAAATCCGGGCCAACTGTTGCTGATAAGCCGCGTACTTGACGTGGGCATTGTCTCGGAGTTTGTCAGTGCGATCTGCTTCGGCGGCCAACATCGCATCATTCGTTGGGACATCGAATGTTGCAGTTCGAGCCGTGGTTCGAGTTACTGCCACCGGGAGCACAGCCTCAACGCCAAACGCCATAGAGTAAGGTGTACAACCTGTGCCACGCCTTGGTGTGGTGCGATAGCCCCATAAGACATCGGGCAGCTCGTCCGCCAATTTACTGCGTTTATTGGTGAGTCGGCGCTTCAGTCAGATGGAGATTGCCTTGTTGGCCGCCTCTGCCTGTCCATTACCCTGAGGATAGCAAACAAAGGCCGTTCTCATTCGAATGTCGCGCTTCTTGTACAGGGCTTGGATATCGTCGGCTACGAATTGAGTGCCATTGTCAGACACAATAGCGTACGGCACGCCGAACCTTATGAAGATCTGTTTCCAAAGGAAAGCTTCTACGTCCGCGGCTGAGATTGTTATGAGTGCCTTGGCCTCGACCCACTTGGTATAGTAGTCCGTGGCTGTGATAATGTGCGTGAAACCGCCGGGGGCCTTTGGTAACTTGCTAATGATGTTGACCCCCCACTGGGCGAAGGGCCAAGGACTGGAAACAGGCTGTAGAGGAAGGGTCAGCTGATGGATCAACGGTGAATGTCTTTGGCACGACGCACATTGCTTGGCGAACTCAGAAGCAGTATGCACCATTTTCTTCCACCAGTACCCCTGAGAAAGGGCACGATCGGCCAAGGAACGGCCGCCGGTATGGCATCCGGCACTTCCCCGTGCAGCTCTTGAAGGATGTCTGGGACTTCTTGGTCGTGGACCACATGAAGGTCGGGTCCGGTATAAGATCGGCGGTACAGTACGCCAGAAGGATCGAGGAAGTAGGAGGCGGATTGGCAGCGGATCTTGTGGGCCTCTTTTCGGTCGGCAGGAAGTGTGGCATGCTTTAAGTAGGAGACAAGAGGGTCCATCCAGCTTGGTGCCTGATGGATGTCCATCACTTCTTGTGGTTCAGGTTTGAAACTCGGTGTTGGGACCTTGCCGATGACTATTGTCCGTTCACCACCATGCTCGGCACAGACCGTGCCAAGGCCAGACAGAGCGTCCGCATGAGAGTTCCGATCTCGGCTGACATGATCAAAGAACACATTCTGAAACGAGCCGGTCAAAGCAATAACCTGGCTCATGTATTTGTTCATGCGTGCATCCTTGGCCCTATAATCGTCGTTGAGTTGATTTATAACGAGCTGAGAGTCGCTGTAAACCTGAACTTCCTCGGCCCCCATATCTCGAGCCAACCTAAGCCCAGCGATGAGGGCTTCGTATTTCGCCTCATTATTGGTGGCTGGAAATCTAATACTGAGTGAATGCTCATGCATAGTCCCGTTCGGCGTAACTAGAACAACGCCGACGCTGGCCCCTCGATTGTTAGAAGCACCATCCACGTGAAGTCTCCAGGCATGCTCGGTGAATATCTTTGCTCGGTGTGGAGGAATGGGACGCTTTGTGATGAATTCAGAATGCGTTGGATGACTCGTTCGCGATCCTGGAGCAGGCACGGCGGAGTCTTTGACCAGGGCTTCGTCGCCGCCATCGTGCACGGCCATTCCAGGAGAGAATTCGGCGACAAAATCCGCTAGAACTTGTCCTTTGATCTCTGTTCTGGCCTGGAACCGGATATCAAAGTTTGCCAACTCTAGAGACCATTTGCATAGCTGGTTCGAAAGGTCTGCCTTTTGCAGGACGGTTTTCAATGGGTATTCGGTGATGACCACAATTGTGAAGCTCTGAAAGTACGGCAAAAGCTTTCTCTTTGCTGTTACCAACGCTAGGGCCAACTTCTCTATTGGAAGATAATGGGTTTCGGCGGGCAGAAGCGCCTTGCTGATGTAGTAGATTGGCTGCTGATCTGTGCTCGTGGCATTCTTGGAGACCTCCTGCCGTACCAAAACAGCGCTTGTGGCATGTTCGGAGACGGCAAGATAGAGGTGGAGCTCATCTTCTTCCTTTGGCACGACGAGCAAATGGGCTTGCGACAAATACTTCTTCAGCTTGGCAAGAGCGTGATCGCAATCTGCCGTCCATACAAAGCTTCTTCGGCTGCTGCCCTTTATTGACTGAAAAAATGGTCGGCAGACATCCGAGGACTTGCTGATGAAGCGGTTAAGGGCAGCAGCCATGCCGGCGAGAAGATGAACCTCTCTCACCGTGGCTGGAGCCCTGATTTCTTGTATGGCCTTGATTTGACTTGGGTCGGCCTCAATTCCTTGGCGGGTAACCAAGTGTCCAAGGAACTTCCCAGAGCCAAAGCCGAATGCACACTTTTCGGCATCTAGCTTCAAGCCGAACCTTTTCAAAACAATGAAAATTTCGCCGAGGTGGAGAAGATGATCGACTGCGTCCATACTCTTGGCAACCATGTCGTCGATGTATGCTTCCATTATCCTGCCAAGTATCCCTTTGAACATCAGGGCTATCATACGCTGGAAGGTAGCCCCGACGTTCTTCTGTGGGCACACGCCCCAAAATTCCTCAATTTTGTTTGTAAAATCGGGTGCGCCACTTTTGAAAAAGCGCGACAAAAAGCTTCGATTCAGAGTCGCCACTCGGGTTTTACGGAGTATACCTAAGGAACCGAACTTGAAACGCTTTGTTACATTTTGATTTGAAAAGGCTTGTAGATTGGACCGTCGTCACCTTCGATATTTGAGGTTCGGGAGCCAAGTTACGAGAGGGGAAGGGTTTTATGGTACCCCTCTCGCCCAATCTGGAGATCGGTCTCTACTTAGGCATTTTATAAAATAGTTGCATTTCTCTCTTTTGATCATTTTTTAGCCAGTTAGGGCGGGGGAATAGTTAAAGGGGATTAAAGCGGTAGCACGTTGCATTTATATGACAAAATGGTGAATGTTTGATCAAAACAATGAATAATAGATTGAGAACAAGCTACTGTGAGTGCTTTAAGTAAATTGGGGCACGCTGATCTAGCATGATTCACGCAGGAGCAAGCCTGTATGCACTGGCCATGCCATTGCATACAGAGATGACCTGCGTGCACCACCTACTCATTGGCGTGCGCCGGTGTACTCAAACCCACAGCTTCTGTTCTCAACCCTCTAGACTCTAGAAGGACCAGTGCACACCCAGGATAAACCACGCAGTTTATATGGTAGATATTATGCAGTTATAGACAGATACAGATACACTAGAAGCATAAATGAAAAGGACACCCCATAAACAGTGTGGGGCCAGCCACTGGGCCGTGCCATGACCACCATACGTAGGTCATAGAAGACCGCACGCCAGTTGTCTCACTAGTCCAGCCAGTGCTTGGCTTTTGCATCACCTGGTATCTGGAACATGACCAGAAGGATCCCAGAGGCCTTTTGAGCACTAATAACAGGTAGAGGGCTTATACAGTTCTAAGTACAGAAAGCAGAAAGTTGATTTTAGCATGCAGCATGGTGATTAGATAAGTATAAACATGAGAAAATAATGATCTGTGATCCCTACAACAGTTTTGCACGTACTGCCATGACTGGCGTACGACTTAAAGTAATTGGCGTCCGCCACTTATCATTATGCACGATCATTGAATCTTTGCCAGCATTAGGGCCAGGACTGGTACAGATTACCAGCCTTGACCCTGCCAGCCCCCCTCAGGGGTCAGAACAGAAAGGTTATAAAAGGTGGTATACCTTTGTTTTGAGGTTGATGATGAGTTTGAACTTGAGTTTGAGGTTTTGAAGGGTGGATGATTGTAAGGGTGCTATGGTGTATGAGAGGGTGCTCTTTGCTTACTCTTTCAAGAAATGAAAAGAAAGATGGCAAAGAACTAGGAAAAGAAGGAGAAAAAGAGGCTTAATGGCTCTTAATGGAAGTAACCCCTTGCAAATGAATGCAAGGGGGGTATTTATAGGCTAAGAGACAACTGAATGGGCTTGGATCAGTTGGTTTAGGGCTGGTTAAGGGTTGGTTAGGTTAAGGGAGGGAGCCTCGCTTGCATTAATTGCATGGGACGTGGCTTGAAAGGCTTTGTAGGAGAGAAGGGGACAACCCTGGACGAAAACAATCATCAGGCAACTGTAGACGACGTCGGGGTGGCACAAAAGTCTCGAACACGTGGTTGAATAAAGGTGATTTGACTGGATTGGACTGGCATACGCAGCTTGTTGAGTGGCGTGCGCCAGTTAAAATTGGGTCAACGGTCGATGACCGACACATGGCAATTTACCAGCGCACGCCAGTACATGACCAGCGTATGCAAGTAGGGTTTTGCTGAGGCCATTTGGTTTTGGCTTGACAGGCTTGAAAAAGGGTTTGAAAGGGTTTGGATGAGGTTCAGAACGCTCAAAGCTCAAACACTTCAACAACCTCGGGATGTTCTTGACCTTAATCATCATTGGGGAATCAAAGACTGTAAGTAAACTAATCTGGACAGTCCAGAATAGGGTGTCTATAGTAGTCCCCATTTGACAGCACTTGGAGCACCATTGCCTTGGTACAAGTAATGTCAAAGGTTTCTAGACACCCTTCTAGGCTATCTAGAACGGAATATACGAGTCAATGCAAACACGAAACTTAAAGAACCTGATTGATTTGAACTTGACTGGACGGATAGATCGCCGCTTGTTGAAATTGGACATAATGGACTGTCGCTGCTGGGGATACATGGACGGATAGATCGTCGCTTGATTAATTTGAAAGAGCAGGTTGTCGTGAAGTGGACACTCCTGGGAAATAGTTCATTATAGATGAGTCGACTCCGCTGGGGAAAGATCTTGACATACGGATGGACCGTCGTTGATTTGAAATTGGACGGGTGGACCGTCGTTGATTTGAATTTGGACGGGTGGACCGTCGTTGATTTGAAATTGGACGGATGGACCGTCGTTGATTTGAAATTGGACGGATGGATCGTCGTTGATTTGAAATTGGACGGACCCTGCTTGGGGAATAGTTAACCAAGAGTGATCACGGGCTCTGATTTCGAAAGAATTTTGACCATGAAATACAATTTGGGCCTCAGGCCCACAATTAAACGGCGCATGCCAGTAGTCGAACGGCGTACGCTTGTAACGTTGACAAGTCCGAGCCCAGATTTGGCCCAAACCTGGCCCAACGCTTCCCATGCCTTATAAACTTCCATACGACGACTGGAACCGCCAAACGTCAGATTTCAAACCTCCAATCCTTCTCAAACTCTCCCAACCTCTCAATCTCCCTCATTTTCTTTCGAGATCACAAACCCACGTACACCCATGGCTAAACCAGGCAGTAGCGGCGATTGAAATGACGGTGGTAATGACGGGGTTCGATCAAGCCACGGGGCCGAGCTTTTAGGAGCTCCAATCGATGATCAAACAGTCGGAGAGGGCACACCGGGCATAGGTGCAGGGGTACCAATCAGTGGCGGCGGCAATGGCGGCCATGCACAGGAGGTGGGTGGCGGTGGCAAGCAGCGTGCGCCAGTGGCGGAGGGACGTACGCCGGTAATGGTGGGGCCAGTGGGCCCACGGGTTGAACGGTTGGACTCGAGCAGTGGTGTGGAAGCCTTTGTGATAACTGGAACAAGCTCAACGGGCGTCGACGACAGCGATAACGGTGGGAATGGTGATGGCGACCGATTGGGGACTCCTCCGAGGGATCCGACAAATGGGAAAGATCCAATGGTTGACGATGAGCCTCCGAGGGAAGCGCATGTAGAGCGGGTTGAGTTTGTGCCGCCAGTGGGGTTGTCTAGTCATGAGCCCATCATGAACAGTGACTTGGCAGAGTACGTAGGCGAGCCCGCGCTCGCTCGGCTTATGAGATAGAACCCCCTAGTGGTTGAGATAGTGATGGCGGCCCGGGAGGAGCGACAGCAACAGATAACCCTTGCTGAGGAGGAGGATCGGCTTAGACGGGAGGCCGAGGAGTTGGTGAGGGAGACCGAGACAGCCGAAAGGGTCCAAGAGGAGGGACCTTGGGTGCACGAGGTGGCGGTGTCCAGACGGCAGGCCTCTAGTGCCCTATTTGTGGCGGAGACGTTCGTACCTCCAGAGCCACACTTGTTCGTACCGTCAGGGGCTGAGAGTTACATTCCCCGCCAGGACAGCTATGACCCAGAGCAGGTGCTGAGGGACCCTGACCATCACTTGTCTAGTACTTGGGCTCAGGTATACCTTCAAACTTGCTTCAACTTCCATTTTGTACTGTTGTATTTGCATGTGTTTGAAACTGTACTATGTAGCTTGCAATGCATATGAATTGAACTTGAACTCGACTTGTTGACATAGCTTGAGACTGAACTTGACCATTAGTATATCTGACTACTTGATTCGGCTGATAAACTGTCTGGTGTAACTGAACTTGACTGCCTAATGAGGTAAATGGTTAGAGACTGTCAATAGCAAACTTGAATGGCCGTAGACTGCCTCGACTGATAGTGTAACTGTAGAACTTGAAATCGACTAGTAGAATGCCTTGAAACGGTAATCATTGAGATACAATGCCCTGACGGCTTGAATCGACTGACAGTTTGCTTTGATAGCTCGATCGACGGGCGAGATGCCTTTAAAGTGATTGAGATCGAATGATAGAATACCTGATAGTGTCCCTTGAAGTTTGACTCGACTTTGTAGGATGTCACGACATAATCGACTAGATAGAATGCTTTGAAATGATTGAGATCCGACTAATGAGGTGCCTTGAAACGATAATCGACTGAATAGAATGCCTTGAAACGATTGACTGATAAATTTGTGCTTCATCTTTTAGGTTTACTTTGAAGTTCTTGATTCGACTGTCCATTGGATTTGAACTTGCTTTACTGACGATCCTTTTCCTATTTTTGGATGTTTGTGATGTGCAGAGGGGAGTAGCCAGTACGCGAGGGCACGATGGTCCAGCGTTCTCGCTTGAGCTGTACAGGTGGTTGCCTGAGAGAGTGAGAGAGCTGGTGGACGCGGCGGGGTTTGGTCTGTTGCTGTGAAGAGTGACCACGCCGTACTGACTACATTGGTTGAACGATGGTGGGACACGTCGAATTCCTTCCACTTTCCAATTGGGGAGATGACAGTGACTCCTGCAGACTTCGCGGCCATTATTGGCCTGAGGGTAGGAGGCAAGCCGATCTTGTTTGACTCTGGGATCCATGACGACGAGGCTACGCTGAGGTGGTTTCTGGGCCAGGTGCCTGTTGGTGGTGCGGAGACGGTGCACTACGACCAGTTTAGGAGGTACTTGCAGGGGAGAGTACCGACGACTGAGCAGGAGGAGGAGCAGATGGCCAGGGCTTACTTGCTGTACTTGTTTGGGGCTACTCTGTACCCGAACAAGAGGGCCACGGTCCACTTGTCTTACTTGCCCGCCCTCCGTGACTTGCGCACGGCCTCGCGGTTTGACTGGGGAAGAGCAGCTCTGGGAGCGTGCTATGGGTTCATGGGAGAGTTCTCGCGAGGAGCGAAGGTGACCGCAAGGTACTGGAGAGTGTGGGAGGTAAGAAACAAACTCCGTAGTTCAATTCCATTCTATACTTGTACTCCTTTGAATTGCATATACTGTATTTCTGACGCTTTGATTGTTTGGAAACCTTGCAGCTGTGGGCTTACGAGGTGCTGAGGATGTATCCTCCGGAGAATAGGTGTCCGGATGTGAGGGTGCTTCCTCGGGCCATGATCTAGGGTCCGCTATGCGTAGGGAAGAAGAAATCAAGGGGAGTTTCCTCGGCTTCAGAGTGTTCCTTGACGACCTGACAAGTTCCCAGGTAAAAACTAGTTTCCTTTTTGTAGTTTGCACTTTGAACTGATTATTTGCCATCGCTGATGACTCTTGTCTGCTTTGCAGGTGGAGTGGAATCCGTGGAGAGTTGCAGGGCCTGAGCTCGAGTACCTGGTGAGGAGTAGAGTAGTGACAGCGAGCCGAGCGCTACTGGAGTCGGCGTTCGGGTGGCAGTGGTACTTAGGCGACCGAGTAACGCAACAGTCGCTTGGCTCGTCTGAGTTCCTAGTCCCTAGGCCACTTCTGCCTCGTGCTTCGCACACAGGGCGGTACACGTTTGGGGAGTTGCTGCGCTTCACCGTTCCTGTGGGTGCCCTTGCCTTTTTGAGGACCGAGCGTGACTATGCTTTTTACCGGAGGCAGCACTTGGTGAGGACACTTGGGGTGATAGAACACATGGCGGTGCAGAATGAGGCCATGATGGCTGGCGAGGAGAGAGGGGGTCGGAGTGGCAGGTCGGCCCGTTCTAGGAGCGAGTACGCACTGGCGACCGGGCTTCCTCGGCTTTCGTGGACGCTGCCGGTACGAGATGCACAGGGAGAGGCTGCCATGGTTCGCTTCGAGCCAGCCAGGACAGAGCCAACAGAGGTCACAGGACTGGTATGATGTGCTTCCAGCTTTATTCATTCCCTCGTACCATATTTGAACTGTATTCTGACTTTGTTTCCCAAAATGAAATGCAGGCGCCGATTGAATGGGTGCGGGAGGCTGCTCGCTTGATGCTGGCCATGGAGAAGGAGTTTCACAAGATAGCAAGCGGTACCCCCTGCAACTGCACTACCCACCTCCGGCGACTTCGGTTCCTTTTGCACAGCCTCAGGTACAAACTTTCAAAAAAACTTGTCCCATTCTGAGTTAAATGCTCAGACAAAGCTGCTCTTGATACCTGTTTTCGACATTTGATATATACACAATATGCACAACATGGATATATACTTGAAATAATGAATTGAATTGAATTGACAATTCAGGGACACACTAGGGCGGCTTCTAGACGGAAGGCCGCAAAGCCAGCTCCCCAGAAAGGAAAGGGCAAGGCTCCTGCTGCAGCCCAGCGACAGGCAAGCACCACGCGGCCTGAGGCCAGAGGAGTGGTGATTGCCCCTGCCAACGAGGTGCCATAGAGAGAGCTGAGGAAGAGACCAACACAGAAGACGCTGCCGAAGGGGCCAGCTCAGAAGAAGAGAAGGCAAGAGGAGGAAGAAGAAGGAGAGGAGGACGAGGAGTCGACATCTCTCAGCAGCGGCTTCGACTCTACGAGCGACCCGAGGTTCAGGTTTGACCCGACAGAGATGGGGGATGAGAGTGAGGATGACGACGACGCGGCCGAGGATTTTGCGGACTGAGGGCTATCGCTGAGCCTCAGATACTTTACCGTCTTTTGATGCCTGCTGATACTTAATACTTTTGCTTTTGAGACGAGGCCTGCGTGCCTTTTGATCCATGGGCGAATGTGCCCAGTACATGATATTGTTGTTTTGCATGGGCCGTTGTGCCACTGCGTACATTTTCACATCTTGCTTCATGGACGTCTACTTTTGGGATAGTATATACAAACTGCGTTTTCTGTTTATTGATTCCTTTTGATGATATTGACAAAGGAAACGAATGAATCGTCCACTTGTAACGACCCGGATTTTTGGTAAATGAAAATTTCGTTAAAAATTTGAATTTTATTAAATTACTTGGATTCCATTT
>JAOTQK010061599.1:0-11946 GCA_025642025.1 Rhododendron ferrugineum | reverse complement strand
CTCTGTTCTTTCTAAATTTCACTTCTCGATTTCTCACACTCATCCAGTTAATCTCATTAATCAATCAGCCTCATCATGAAACCCACACATTCCCATTGTAACTTAATACTAAACAATAACAAGATTCTCCGTTTTCACTATGTCACATGTTTCGTCCGTTTTCACTATGTCACATGTTTCGATTTCATTTTCGGGCATTAAGGACCACGTGTGTCCTATATTCATTCCGACATCGCACCTTTCAGCGGATCCGTGGCTTTCTTGTGCACTTCCAGGCATTAGGGACCCTGTGCATCCTATGTTCATTCCGGCATCGCACCTTTCGGTGGATCCGTGGCTTTCATTCCGGCATTCCGGCATCTCACCTTATGGTGGATCCGTGGCTTTCATTCCGGCATCTCACCTTATAGTGGATTCGTGACTTTCATTATCGTTAAATCATTCAATTAGTGTCACATATTCTCACTAAGCGAACAATCTCTTTATCCACCATTTCTCTAATCCCCACGCATAGCAAAGTATGTCTCCCACACCAATACTTAGATTCACTTACACGTAAATAATCTCGTCTTTTCAACCAATTCATCATCAGGCATATTCTATAATCTCAATACCTAACAAACACGACAACCAACTAGATTCATGGATCAAACACACATAAAGAAACTCTCTTAACAATTTCAATAAGAGAGACACAAAGTTCCACATCTTTAACATAGTAGATCAACAATTTGTTTCACATCAATCAATAACGTACCCCGGTAAGTCAATTAATCCTTTCCAGACTCAAACCCAAGGAAATATGTCAAATAATCTGATTCTAAGTGAAATATCCATATTACAACTCGTGGTCTCATTTGATCATTAACCACATCATCAATCTAGTGATTATACTATGAGCATCAACTAATCCCTCACGAGCTCAATATCATGCAGATAGCTAGAAACAGACTCACATTCCAATTCCTATCAAACATCATTCACTATGCTATGTGCGTTAATAATTCATTCCTAAACTTATCCTTAAACAAACGTAACCATTCATCTGGTGTTAAAGATGTACTATGAGAACTCCACCACAAAATAACGGTATTAACTTAACTTTGGATTTTGAATACTTAAACTATCCCCATTGTTTTAATATATTGAGTAACCGTTTCACATCACTTCCTGTATAATTGTCATTACTTCATAATTAGGGTTCAAGTGTCCTATTTCGATTCTCAACGGCTCTTGACAAATCTTTAAATTTCATTTCAACGATAATTTGTTCCTTCAAAACCCAAGATGATACAACAAGTGTCCAATGTCTAATAATGTTCATAAACTCTTAAATAAGTATAAACCAACCCCATCGAAGGAACCACGACCTTTGAATATGAAAAAGGAAAAGTTTACGAAAAACTGTCTCGGGTTCCGGAACTGGCAAAAAGGGGGGTTTAGGAACTGGCAAAAATAAGGGTTCCGGAACTCAACCCGAGAAACTTAAAACTTCACCACTGGACAAAGGGTTTCGGAACTAGGCAAAAGGGGAGTTCCGGAACCAATCTGGAATTTCAGCGCGATGAGCACGACCATGACAAATTTTACCCAAACCTAAAACAATGATCAACAACAAGATCTAGGCACCAAACTACTCATAAACACATAAAGTAAGTTAGAAATCCCTACCTCGAAGATCAAGAGCAAAACCTAATAGTTCCTCCAAGCCCAAGACCTCAAATTCGAACCCATCAAGGAAATTCCTCCTCTAACTTGGAACACACGATTTCCACAAAGAACATCTTCCTACAAGCTTGATCTCACGATTCCTCAAGTGCTTGGTCGCCCAATCAAGCAAACTGAGAAGGTAAGGAGTTTCAAAATGATCCGATGGTGAATTTTCTTGGATAGATATAAAGCTCTTGCTTCATAGAGCAACTTCAATTTGTGGATTTTTTTCGAAATCTCACTCTAAGGAGATGAAATCGAAGAAAGAAGTACAAAAGGGAGAAAGAGATGAGAGAGAGAGCTCTAGGGTTGATTTTCGTGGTTATGAAGTGTGAAAAGAGTAAAGGTAGTGCTTATATAGTGGTCTAACATGCAACCCAAATTTTCAGAAAATTCGAGGTGGGATTCGGAACTAGGAAAAATGGGGGTTCAGGAACTGATATGCAAACAAATGTTCCGGAGCTGGCAAAAACAGGGGTTACGGAACCAATTTGGAAATTTTTGCAAACTCGTTCGACGTTCAGCGAGTCAACCTCCGATCACCACCCACACACTCACAACACCCCCAAACACCCTCACATCAACGAAACACATTTTTCAACAACCAACCGAACTTCCATTACATAACGATGCACGTTAATCCGTAACACGACGTTAAGAAAAATGATATTCCATCAGAAATACAATCGTCCTCATTCAAATTAATTAAAGAAATAGAATTGAAAATTACGGGTCCTTACAGAAACCCCCTTCCAAAGACAACTGGAAGTCTAACCGCTCTATCACAGTCGCTTCTGCCTCTTCCGCTCAACAGTCACACAAGAGGCAGGGGGTAGTAGCGACGGTGGCGGTCACAAGAAGCGAAGAGACAAAGAACCAGCTGAAGTCCCAGAATATCCATGCAGTGTGGAAGAAGTGAAGGCGTTGGTGGAACAGTGGGTCACTGATGGCGTACTCAAGTTGCCTGATGTTGATCGTGAACCCTCGCGACAGGATCGCGAGAATCCGAGGTACTATGTTTACCACAGACATATGTAGCATCCAACAAGCGATTGTTGGACCCTAAGGAGGATCTTCAAGAGAAAGCTAGAAGCCAATCAGCTGAGGGTTAGGACCGGCCGCCCTAACGACGTGCGCGAACATCCTTATCCTGAACACAAGCGTGCCGTCCATATGGCTGCCTGTTACAACTTCTTTGCTGAAGAGGACGAGTACACGGACGAGGAGGTCTGCATGACTTCCTATTATGATCACTTGGACGAGATTGCCTCTCACGAGCAGCCAAGGGTCGCTCTTGACCCTGACGCTGTAGTTAAGGTGTTACAAGGAAGCGCTAAGTTCAAGGCGTTCTATGACGCGCTAGGCTTCACAGCCGCGACAAGAACAGAAATCACCAAGTCCATCGTGAACATTGCGGAGGCGCACCAACAGGCGTGCATGGCTATGGATGGCTCAGTACCACAAACCATCCGAGAAGGAGCTAACTCTATCACCTTCTCTGACGCTAACCGTTGCGTCACGTTCTCCCACAACAGGCCACTCTATGTGACGGCCCACGTCAAGGGGGTCGAGCTGAAACGTGCCTTCCTAGACGGAGGGGCGTCCATCAACATCATGCCACTCGCTACCTTCAAGAAGCTTGGGATACCAGAAAACCAAATGGTGAAGTCCTCTGTGGCAATCACGGGATTCAGAGGAGACAAGATGGGATCCTTGGGCTACATAGTGGTGGACCTCGCGGTAGGCGCCATTCGCGCCTCGACAAAGTTCCACATTATCGACGCACAGACGAACTACCACATCATCTTGGGAAGGAGCTAGATGCACAAATATGCTGTAGTCCCGTCGAGTTATCATTAGTGCATGAAGGGAATCTGGGCAGGAAAGAAAGTCACGGTAGTCGCGTCAGAAAAGCCTTTCGGCACGGATGAGGTGCACCTACCCGATGCGGTCTAGTTCTCTGAGATGGAGGAAGAAGTGGAGGTGGTGTCAGCTAAACCCATAGGCATCAAGGTCTCAAGGTGGGAGAACATCATGAACAGGGAAGAGGGGGCCGCGAGCAAGCGGCCCGCCGCGAAAGTGGCGTCAACAGTCCCAAGGAAAGTTACTAAGTTCCAAGAGGGTGGCAAGACAGTGTACTGCTTATGACGGTACGCGGGGGTAACGGTCCCTTACGGGGTCGGTAGCCCCCACACTGTGGAAATAGCAGGAGTCGAGCTAGACTTATTGAATAAGCCGGAACCAGGTCCGGAATGCATGTAGGATGGTCCTAGGCCCCAGTAAGAGGCCTTGGAGGAGATAAACCAGAAAGAAGGCGAAGTAACCCTGTGGCTTGTGTTCATAAGCAAGGCGCTGGAGGGAGAAACTCGAGAGAAGCTGGTTGAACTATTGCGGAAGTACGCGGATGGCTTCGCGTGGCACTATGAGGAAATGCTCGGGCTAGATGAAGGCCTAGTTTCACACAACCTAGACGTGTTCCCCAACTCTAAGCCTGTGAAGCAGGGCAGCGAAAGTACAATCCCGAGTTGGAAGAGAAGATTAAAGAAGAAGTCGAGAAGTTAAGGAAGGCCGATTTGATACGGCCGATTCAATATCCCTCGTGGCTGGCCAACATAGTACCAGTAAAGAAGAAGAATGGGCAGATTAGGGTCTGGGTGGACTTTCGCGAGCTTGACAAGGCGTGCCCCAAAGATAAGTTCCCACTGCCGCACGTAGACACATTGGTCGACGCTACCTCAGGTCACCAAATGTTCTCGTTTATGGACGGTTTCAGCGGGTACAACCAGATAAAAATGGCCCCTGAGGATGCAGAGAAGACTGCCTTTCGCACGCCGCTCGGGAATTTCTACTATGCGGTGATGCCCTTTGGTCTAAAAAATGCAGGCGCCACTTACCAGCGCGTGATGACTGCAATTTTTTACGACCTAATGAATCACATAGTGGAAGACTAGGTGGATGATTTGGTGGTCAAGTCAAGGGAGAGCCGTGATCACTTGAAGCATCTAGAGGAAGTGTTCGAGAGGTGCAGGAAGTTTAACATGAAGATGAACCAGCTGAAATGCGCCATTGGTGTCACGGCGGGGAAAGATTTGGGGTTCTTGGTGCACAGGCACGGCATCAACGCAGATGAGACAAAGATAAGGTCCATCGCGGAGATGCCCGCACCACACTCGCAGCGGGCCCTGAAGTGCTTCCTCAAAAAGGTCTCTTACTTGCGGAGGTTCATACCAGCGCTAGCGGAGATAACCGTGCCATTCAGTGATCTGCTGAACGGCAAGGCAGTGTTCAAGTGGAATGATGAGCATGAGAAGGCCTTCAGCAACGTCAAGGCTGCCTTAGCCTCGCCTCAAACCATGATTGTGCCACAACTAGGAAAGCCTTTCATCCTGTACCTAACATCGACGCCAAAGTCTATCAGGGCACTCCTTGTTCAAGAAATAGAAGGGGTGGAGCGACCAGTGTACTACATCAGCCGGAAGATCCAAAGAGCAGAGGAGAGGTACACCCCAGTGGAGCGACATTGCTTGGCCCTTGTGTTCACAGCATAGAAGCTGCGACACTACTTCCTGTCATTTCCCATACAGCTCGTTACCAAGAACGACCCTGTGAGATACTTACTGTCGCGACCAACTCTATCTGGGAGGATCGCGAGATGGCTCTTGGCCTTGGCAGAATTTGAGATCACATGCGTCACGCCACGGGCCATTAAGTGCCAAGCCCTAGCAGATCTCCTTGCACAGTTTCCAAGCGGGCAGTGCGAGCTGTTACAAGAGGTGTTACCGGGAGATGGTTTCGAAGCCCTCGTGGCCAGTCCGAGTGAGGCGTCTTGGACGCTGAGCTTCGACAGGGCAACATGAGGAGCACATGGTGGCGCAGGAATTGTCCTTCAAAGTGATGGAGGAGAAAGGGTATACTTGTCTTACAAACTAAGCTTCGCATTCTCCAACAACGAAGCAGAATATGAAGCTCTAATCCTGGGTCTCTTGGTAGCAAACTTCAGAGGAATCTCACGGCTAAAAATAGTGGGGGATTCAAAACTCATTATTCTCCAAACATCCGGGGAAAACACGCTGAAGAAGCCCACCTTTGTGCCTTACAGGGCGACAGTCCGAAGGCTAATGGGAAGATTCGACGCGGTGGACATATTCCACAGGCCAAGATCAGACAACAGATTCCCAGATGCCCTCGCAATGCTGGGGGCAAAGACAGAATTCGATGAAGAAAAAGTGACGATTGAGATCATTAAAAGGACAAAACTGTCAATCATAGATGAGCTCGGGGCATGCCGCGAGGAAGACTGGTGCGACCCCATCTTGTAGCAGTTGGTTTTCGGAAAAGGGACCTTGCCCATCGCGGAGGTGGCCCAGTTTACCGTCCTTCGCGGTGAACTGTACTACCGCGGACCTCAGGGGTGGCTAGCGAGATGTGTAGGCCACGGCGAGGCGAAGGCCAAGTTGCGTCAGATCCATGACAAAACTTGTGGCGAGAACATGATCTCCTTGTACCGCAGAGTCCAGAGACAAGGTTATTATTGGCCCTGCATGAAGGAAGATGTCGCGAAGGTCCTACATGGTTGCCAAAACTGCGTGCTATACGCAGTGGAAGTGGAGTGTTGCCTCATGGAAGAGCTAGACTGGAGACAAGAATACATTGATTCCCTTCGCGAAGGAAAGCTGCCTCTAGACCCAAAGGAGGCCCAAAGAGTTCAATGTTGTGCCCAACGCTACTTTCTGGAAGGGGGCAACTTTACCGACGCGCCCTAGACGAGATTTCCCTGCGCTGCCTGTCCCACGAGAAGGCCGAAGAGGTTTTACAGAAAGTCCACGAAGTGGAACATCAGGGCTGGAGAAAACTGTATGAGCACTAAATCCATCTTGGGTACTTCTGGCCTACAATGGAAGCAGATTCGAAACGACATGTGCGCAGGTGTGCAGCTTGTCAAAAGTTTGGGAACTTGGTCCATGCGCCATCCGTAGAGCTACACTCTGTTCGCGCCCCATACCCATTCCATACTTGGGCGATGGATTTGATTGGGCCCATAAAGGGCTGTAAACGAGCCGAATCGAGCCGAATATTAGAATGTTCAGATTCGTTCATTAAGTTTTTTAGCGAACTCGAGCTCGAGCCGAACTCAATGAAAATTATGACGAGCCAAACTCGAACCGAGCTTGCCTAGGTTTGGATCGAACTCGAGCTTGTTCACGAGCCTTAACGACCCAATAATATCATATATTTATGCTCTCATATATATAGGTCTAAAGCTGCAAATAAAAATTTTAGTATGTATATAAATTCGTTCATATGCATATAAAATGATGAAAACGTATACATAAATAAGTTTTTAGTAATTGTAAATGTTTAGACTTGTACAAATTTTAAAATTTTCACTATATAACTACGTAAAATCCCCATGATATACATATACTTCAGGTTCGCGAGCCTAATCGAGCCGAATACTACTACGTTCATGTTCGGTTCGTTAAGTAGACGAATCAAATTCGAACGAGCCTTTACCGAGTCGAGTCTCGAATAGTTCACGAACGGCTCAGTTCATTTACAGCCCTAGGCCCATACACCCGACATCCAAGGGAAGTCAGTGGATCTTAGTCGCTACTGAGATAAGCACGAAATGGGTAGAGGCTGTTAGCCTGAGCAAGGCAACCAGTGCAGCAGTTGCAAACTTCATCAAGGAGAACATCATTTGTCGTTTTGGCATACCCAAAGTCATCCTTTCGCACAATGGCACCCCCTTCATCAACAAGAAGGTAAGAAGCTCTTGAAGTCCTACTCAGTGAGTCACCTCATGTCGACTCCTTACTATCCCCAGGATAATGGTCAAGTCGAGGCGACCAATAAAACCCTCATCTGCATCATTAGCAAGCTGTTGGATGAGAAGGGAGGAACATGGGCTGACCGTCTTGCTGTGGCACTGTGGGCATACAGGACTTCTCACCGCAAAGCTACGCGTGCTAGTCCTTTCAGCTTAGTTTATGGGGCGGAGACTGTTCTCCCCGCAAAGCTAAGCGTGCCATTCGTGAGACTAGCCCTCGTGGCAGAGGTAACGCAAGAGGAGAAGGGCAGACTTGGAGGCCATGGAAGAAAGGAGGAACACCTCTGCGAGGCATGACGAAAGGTATTGGAAATCCGTGGCCAAGTATTACAACAAAGGTGTGGTGCCTCAAGCATTCCAAGTCGGAGACTTGGTGTGGAAGTCCACAACCGCAGTCATGAGGGACCAGGAACAACCAAAGTTCACTCCGAGGTGGGAAGGTCCGTACGAAGTAATCAAGGCCAGTAGCAGCGGCCATTACGAGTTAGCAAGGGTCAGTGATGGTTTTAAAATTGGCCCCATTAATGCTAAGTTAATTAAGATGTATTACCCATGAAATAAGGGTATTTCTTACGTTTTCAGTTTAGTTTCGTCCCATGCTATCCTTAGTTCATTTATGAATAGTTTTCATGTAAAAAGTGGCAAACGAATTATGTAATGGGTAATCAACGAAAAGTAAACTGGTAGTTGTAATGTCACTTAACTATGTTCTTAAAACATAGGCATATTACACCTGAAACTAATGCGAATATCCGAAATCATCATTACATCACAAAAGTTATTGCAAATATCCATCAAAGTCATTACAACACCAAAGCAAACGAAACTATGAACCAAAGATTTTCTTCAAAAAGGGATCAGTGTCGCAGAGAGGCACATCAATGAGCCTGTCGCCAAGACGAGCCTCCTCAGCCAGACGCTCGTAAACCAGCCTACGTTCTTCCGCCACTGCCTCGGCCGCGACCACTGCACTCTGTGCTCTATCAAGGGCCGCGCGAGCTTCCTATAGAGCCACCTTTGCTCCCTCGCAATGCCTCCACAGCTGTTCTTTCTCGCGCATGATCTTGGCGGCATCAAGCTCCTTATACACCCACCATATGTAAAACCCCAACTTGTCAAAGTTCTGCACGGTGATACCGATCTCCTCTATCCGGTCAAGGCCCAAGTCACACACTCTTATGTCCTTGATGCTCTGCAAGAATGTGTGAAGGCATTGGAGCTGCATACGGCCCATCTATAGAGCTCACGGAACTTAAAAAATTTGTAAGGAAAGCGGTCTCGGACAAAGGAAAGGAAGGAGGTCAACTCGCGAGGAAGACAGTAGTACTCGAAGAAAGCCTCATTTGAAAGCTCCGCCTCCTCGTTAACAGCGGGTGGCTCTATCACTTGCACTTCAGAGTCATCGTTAGCTACCGCGTGTCTGTGGCTAGTGCTAGCCTCAGCTTGCTGTTGTGAAATAGATCCCCCGGCCAGTAGAGAGCTACCCTCACCAATGTCACCAGCAACATACCCCGCTTGTGGAACCCCGAGAGATATGTTGGAGTCATTCTGGAAGTCCGCAAAGACCTCTGCGGAAGTCAAATTTGCGAGCGCCATTGCCGCATCATGTGCTTGAAAGTGTGTGGCAAGGTCACCAGTAGGCAGGACATTAACACGCCTATCAAAGAGGTTCAAGGCAGTCTCTACCACCTCTCATGGAGATGGCTGCCGGATAACGGCCTCCGGTGCTAGCTGATTGATATCGGGAATTGAAAGGAACCCCTCCGTCGAAGTCTTACGATGGGGTACTAGGGCCAAGGCATCGTCATCCCCCTCTTCTTCGTCCTCCTCAACTACGGGGGGCATCATGTCAACGCCCAACTCCCCACCATCGCCTCCGCCGCCGTCGCGACCTTCGTCACCATCACTATCATCGTCATTGGTATCACTGCCATCGTCATTTTCACCCTCATCACCACCGATATCTTCACCATTATCGTTATCACCACTATAGCCTTCTCCATCATCATTGTCATCACCGCTATGCTCTTCGTCATCAATGCTTTCATCACTTCGATCTTCCTCCCTGCTGTCAACACCGCTGTCCTCAACCTCCTCACTATTGGGATCGCCGCTGCCCCCAACATCGCTATCAGCTCCATCAGACTCCCCTTCTTCCAAATCAACAATAGCCTTCTTACCTGCGGTGACAGATGTACCGCCCGGACTAGGCTATGAAATGCGAGGCAGCTTGAGAGACTGACTGATTGGAACACTATCGTCAACGCTGCTATCAGAGCCCCCTCATGCATGCGGGCCTTCGCGTCTGTCCTCTTCCTTTTAAGTTTGCTTAAGGGGGTGTGCTCCCCCCCGTCATACTTGAGCGAGGGTCCTGCAAGACAGATGAACGCGTATGAGTGAATGATGACGAGGCAGTGTGCAAATCGACGAAAGACAAAAACAAGGGACACACCAATTGATGCGACGCTCAGAGGCGCCTCTTCGGAGCGTGGAGTCCTCGCTGCTCTGGTGGGGGGACCCTGAAGGTGGGAATGAGATTAGTCACCGAACTGAAAGTGACAAAAGCTGCTGAAAGAAATGAACTGCTTCAGAGACGTACCTTCCACAACCGTTTTAGCTGAGGGCCTTCCTGCTGCGAAGAGGCCTGCTCCTTGGCCTTAGCACGAGTCACCATCGGCGGAAGTATGGTCGAGATCGGCTTCACAATGGCAACGCCCCGGCTGGCCGCGGGGGTAGGGTTTAAGGGAGCCAAATAACTGTCTTGTCACGCCACCTAGGCTTCCTGGCCTTTGGCGACCTCAGAGATATGTCGTGATGGTAGACGTCTGAAATAGCCGGGACCACGGGATTACCGCGAACATAAATAATGAACGAATCCAGGTTCCGGCGCCAAGCCAGGCAGTTGTTGGCCGTGAAGAAGGTTTCCCTGCTGTTCTCCGGAAGTACCACGATCTCATAACCTGCGGATAGCTCCTCCACAAAGTCCCTAGTGAAACGTCGAAGGCTCTCATTATAATTCTTCAATGGCGGCGCCAGACCCAGCGCGCCCTGATCATAACCGAACTGCTTGGCTACCCTATCCGGACGATACAACACAGAACGCGTCCCCTCCGCGTATAACGCTGGGAGAGAACACGGGCAAGCGGCTGCAAATGCAGAAAGAGCAGAAGTAGAAACTACAGTACCTTCAGTTCGGAAGTCCACGATGTGTTGGTCCTCTAAGAAGAAGCTAGTAAGAAGGGCACCATCTACGGGCTCAGCATAGGGGCGCGGGAGGAACCTTTTGGCGTCGTCAATACGCTTCCCCCAAGACTTGGTTGAACTCATCCTGCTCGACCTCATGATCCTAGGTCGCGGCTCGTCACCGCCGCTGATGTCCACAGGGGAGGGCGCGAGGCTTGGGAAATGCTCAAAATAGACGGCCATGAGGAATTGTGTATGCACCACCGACACCATATCGTAATGTCCCATAGATCTCTAAGTATCAATGTGGACTTGATCTAGACGATGGAATAAAGAACCCAGAAAGAGAGGACCGAGCGGAACAAAGTCCCCTCTCGCAAGACTTACCGCGAGGGGGAAAACTGTGTGATTTGGCCCTTCGTAAGGGAAGTCAGGAATTATGAAGAAAGACAGCCAGTAAACAAAGTGCTTCGTCCACAAACTCGCCTTCGAATGAGGTTGAAATACCCCGAGCGTAGGGCTAAGTCGATGTCAGCATAGACATCCGGGAGTCCGGAATCGTTCCCACAGAGAAAATCTCAATAGCTTGCCAGTATTTTTAGGTGTAAGGTTTGCGGCGTTTAAGACGGCCAACTGTCGGTTTTGCTTTGAAAGGTGAATAAAAGACTAGAAAAGCGGTTTTAACTAGATTAAACAAGCGGCAAGGCAACGGGGGTTTTAACGCCCGCAACTTAGGCTATCGAGCCATTCTCAACGAAAGCACGGTTGAATCGCACGGCTTAGGCTATCAACCGGAGTATTTACCTATGAAACCAAAAGAGACTAGAAATCTGATATGGAAAACAAGTGAGCTCTTTTGTTCATTTGGCAAACACAAGGCGAGACATAGCTCACGGAACCATATGAGCAAGCATATGATCACCGGAGGTTAACATCGACAAGTTTTGTTACATAAAAGCGAACCTACCTCATTTTCCATACTAAACCTCAAGCCACGAGTTGAGAAAGACAAGATAAACGTAAGTCACGGGGCGATAATCGCCCCACGCCAAGCCTTATCGACTACTCACCCATATTGAAACGACTAGAAAGCATGGAAAGAAAAGAAAACATTTTTAACCGAAAGAATTGAAAACAAACTTGATATTAGTAAGGATCTCAACCGAAGCTACAACGTTTGTAAACGACAAAACAATAAACGACTTAAACTTACAAGTGTTCTT
>JAOTQK010061449.1:0-11975 GCA_025642025.1 Rhododendron ferrugineum | reverse complement strand
CGTAAAGCGCAGGGATATTTGGGGCCAAAGCTGCAACCTTTCCACGTAACCAAAAACAGGGAATTTCGACTTCGTTGGCACATGCCTTTAAAATTACGTACATGCAAAATTAAACAACAGAATTGGCTAAGACACAACTGGGCTAGCCTGGTTGGTTAGTGAGTTTGTTCCTTAAACAATTGATCACGATTTCATTCTTGGGGTCATGCCGCAAGAAAGTAATTTCTTGTGAATTTTCTAGTCGCAGCGTGGATGACCTCTATTTGACCGAACCGGAGAGAAGATTAGTTGATATGCGCATAAACTGACGTGGATATTCTTGAGACACAAATAAAAAATTATTTATGCAATATTATATTTTGTTGGAGAAAAACTCCCTTACGAAAGTTTTCACAGAGGTGAACAATCTCACCTGTCCAAAAGTGTTTTGGGCGGTCCAGATTTTAAATAATCTATTCGCGCGAATAGTTTAAATAGTTAAACTATTTGCGCGAATAATTTATTAAAATTTGGACCGTCGATTACTGAGATAAACGGTAAGATATATAAGACGGCGCAAAAACTTCTTTTAAGGAGACTGCCTGAAAATGGCAATCTCATTTTGATGACTTCAGCAAGAAAGTTACTTTGTTTTATATAAGATCCCTAAAAATTTTGAATGTGCAGAAAAGTTTTTTAAAAATCCGGTGTTCCGGCAAGATACATGCACATCTAAAAAAATCAAAGTGTCGGAAATTAATGTGTCGAGCTGAGCAGGCCTTGGCTTGACTCAATCTTGAGCTTGTTCACAAACCTTAACGTTTTGCCGAAAAATGTATATACCTGCGAGAAATCGGCAAAAAAAAATGATCGGAAAGGGCTTCATCCGAACAGTTTTTTATTGAACGGTTCAATAAAAAAACTGCTCAAATCAAGCCCATCCCGGTGTTTTTTTTTGCCGATTTCTTGTGAGTTTGTATAAAATCACGTTCTGAACACATTGAGCGGCTCGGATCATCGAAATTCTATCGGAAAAAGAGGGGTGCGGACTGTAAGAGTTGTGGATAGGAATCGGACTGATATATATATATCCTCGCATAGACCAAATACAACAAAAAAAATGTTTTGATTGTGAAGATATGTATATTTCATTTTCCTATACTCTACAAGAAAACAACCACAATTTTGGAATAATAATAACATGTACTTAGGCTCCGTTTGTTTCGATGTAAAATTTTTACAATGTAAAATATTTTTTTAGAAAATAAAATTCAAACTTTTATTTTCCGGTGTTTGGTTGGCACTTGAAAATATTTTTAGAAATCAATAAAATAGTGTAGAGATCGAGAGAGAGAGAGAGAGAGAGAGAGAGAGAGAGAGAGAGAAGCTTAAACGGTAAAGAGATCTGAAAATATTGGAATTGAACGTAGGTCAAGATTGATGATCGAGAAAACTGAGCAGTGAGAATTGCAGTAGAAGACAACGGGTTCATTTCGGAAAACAACTTACGGAAGATTGAAGGGTAAGTCATTTTCATCAAATTAATAAGGAAAATATTTTATGCCAAAACAAACAAAGCCAATATGTTTTTGTAAGGATTCTACATCACGGTATCAAAATGCTAATATTAATTGTGATAATTAACGTAACAAGTCTACTAAGTCTTGGCTTGTGAGCCAACTCGAGCCGAGCCTTTACTGGCTTGTGCTCAGCTTCATAACGAAACGAGCCTAGAATTTGAGCTTGAGCTTGTTTACTTATGTCTCGAGTCGAGATCAAACGAGTTTTTATCGAGCCGAGTTTCAAGTAGCCCTGTTCGTTTGCAACCCTACCCTTAACGAGTGTTATTTGAACGCCTCTCCGTACGGATGTTGTCCCATGGGGACAACAGGATCCGCAATTCCTCATTGACGGTGGATCTATTTGGAAAAATATGACACGACCGAATTTAATAGACTGCCTTGCATTAATGCTGAAATCAATTTTTTTATTTTATTTTATATTTTGCTGAAATCATTGACTCTTGGGAAGTTTCCTAGTAAATATAATTGGGGAGAGGAAAACTTATTTACGGAGTGCTGTAAATAGGCGCGCAATCTTGGACGACTGAGATCGCAACGACTTCGTAAATAAGTTTCTCTCATAATTGGAACTCCTACCTCTATTAGCAGAAGGTAGGGGTTGCATGCAGAAATGATAAATTGCAATGGAATTAACTTCAACGGTCACCATTCCATTGGCAGGTCAAGAAATGACGATTTTGTTTCATTCGTAAACCATCTTCGCGAACGTATGAAACTCTAATTTAATGTAATGAAAAGGATGTTTTCGTAAACTTACAACGTCTCCGCGGTTAAGACCCATCTGAGACAGAGCCGACGCAAGCAGAAGACATCTCCCATGAGTCTCCCTCCACGAATACCTTGTGTTTCCATATATAATGGAGGCCTTGTCACCATAAACAAAAGCTGCTCGCTCTAAGAAGCTTATAGGAGAGAGGGGAACATAATTTGCGGAGCATTTCACCAGACCCTCCATTTTTGTCAATTTCCTTGCAAGTTGCAATTGAAATGATGACTCTGGATCTAGAATACGTGCTAGTTGGGTTTAATTTATAAGAGAATAAATTATACACGGATCCTCCGTGTACCAAGGAAGTGTCTGCCTACCCAATAAAAAGAAGACAACTCAGTGTGGACAATTGGCAAAAGGTGGGACAATGTTAAAAAATGTTTTTATGGATGTTAAGGAGCATAAACTTGATTATGAAAATTCTAGAGATAAAATTTAATTATAACCCTTTAGAATAATATAATCAAAATAATATGATTCTTGCACTGGTTCAAAAGAATTAAAAATTGGAACACTTAATTTTTTAATATATAAACAGTTCAAAAAAAATTAAACGCTCCAATTTTTAATCCGCTTAAACTGGTGCGAAGATCTTATTATTCTGATCATATTATTCTAAAGTGTCATAGTTAAATTTTGTCTCTTGGATTCCCATAATTAAGTATTTATTCTTTATTTGAAACCCTATGGAGTAGAAACTTGAATATGAAAGCTCTAAAGACAAAATCTAATTATGACCTATTAGAATAATATAATCAAAATAATAAGAACTGATTTAAGTTTCTGCTAATCCCAAAAATTCATTTTTCAACATTGTCCCACTTTTTGCGGATTGTACACGTTGAGTTGTCTTCTTTTTAAAGAAAAAAAAATGATACACATATTTTTTGTGCACAAATCGTGCACAGATTGTGATGTAGGGTCCACTCTGGGTCCCACGTAAACTATCCGATCCGTTCATTAAATGTAAAATATTTTTTCAAGGGTCTCATATGAAAAATCAGCTCAATCCAATACCTATAGGTGCTCGATCAAATCATCCAACTTTTCACTATCCTGAAATCCAAATGAAAAGTTAGATGATTGGATCGAGCACCTATAGGTATCGGATTGAGCTGATTTTTCGTGAGAATCATCGAAAAAGTGTTTTACATTTAATGAACTGATTGGATCATTGGTATGGAACCCAAAGTGGGCCCCATATTGCAATATGTGCACAATTGCTATGTGAGTAGCATGACTCTTCTTTTTATTGGGTGGGCGGACACCCCTTCTACACGGAGGATCCGTGTATAATTTATCAGTTGTGCTACAGGTACAACAACCCAAGTGCAGCAGCCGTGCATAGATCCATTTTGCGTCCATCTCGGGTTCAACAAAGATGATCGGGGCCGCTCATTTTGTTCTTAATACATTATTTAGGGTCTTTTTACAAAATCAACTCAATCCGATACCGATAAGGGCATTTAAGAATCATTCAACTTAGCTTCAGAAATTCAGACTGACTTTTGAAGCAAAGTTGTATGATTCGTAAACGCCCTTACCGGTATCAGATTGAGATGATTTTTATTAGGGACCAAAAACAATATATTTTGAACAAAATGAACGGCTCAGATCATCTTTGTGAGACTTGAGACGGGCACAAAATAGATCTGTGCATGACTGCTGTACAGGATTTACTGTACCCCTAACATTTCTGATAATTTATTCTCAATTCTTAATGTGTGATCATTGACTTGGATTCATGACTGCGTATATTGGTGAATAAAGAATTGATTTGGAATTCTGAAGTGATGAACTGATGATGCATGAAACATGCCTTTAGATTCTCTTTTAGGTGACGTAAAATGATATCCGTCGTAGTTTCACTTCTTTCGTCTTTATTTTTTTGTCCCTCGTCCTATTTCAATCGAATAAAAAATTAATTATAACTTTTACTTGATAATACTATTTATATATAATATGGATCTTATTTGATACATTTCGATGAGCTCTTTTAAACGATATGTTCAAAATCACTTAAAAAATTATGGATTGCAAGATATTATTAATTGAAAATTGACACGGACTCCCAAAAGTGACTAAAGAATGGAAACAGAAGTATGAAACTGATTTTAGAAACAACAGATTTTCAGAATCCAAAAAAGGAAAGAAATTCTCCAAATTCTGAAAACTGGGTTTGGGTAGCTTACACAAATTCTCAAAAACGGAATGAAATTTTCATAATCTCGCAGTTGTAGAACATATTTATTTACTTCTACTAAAATCCGGAATCTAAAATTTGCATTAAAATCTGAAGCTAAAATCTAAAATCGCCTATATATGATGTGTTCGGGCTAACTTATGCCCACCTCGATCAATTCTCTCCCCGACCCAATCCGCTAAAAGGCAGATCATTCACAACGAAACTGTTTCCCAGTATTTCTATCTCAAGGAATTCTACATCACCATGAGTATATGCTTTCCGCTTATCTCAAGCTAATTAATAAAGGAGCCCTACTTAGATGATTTCCATTTCACCATATTGACCAGTACTGGCACCTACTATTAATCATGAACTTGAATATTCGTTTTCATTAAAGAACCACAACGTGTATTGCATGTTAGTGTCTTTTTTAATGGAAGGCTGAACTCAATACTTGCTATTTTTTTTTTTTAAATCAGCCAATACTTGCTGATCAAATTAAAAAAATGGATCCCTAAATTATTTGAATGAAGTTACCATTTCCCACAATCCGATCGAGTCCTTGCAACCAGACACCATCTTCTCGGCTACCACTATTCTCGCTCTAGAAAAATCTCTATTTTTATTAATCCGAGATTATAAAAAGTAGAGATATAAGAAAATCGATGGCCATCCAAGTACAAACATTTATCCTCAAAATCCTTTACAAGTCAAGCAGTGAACCAACACGTCTGACAAAACTAAACTTACACACCCGGACATAGCATGGCAATCCACCATTGAAAAACACCTGCAAAGGGGAGGAAACACTCCACATGCAAGGGAGATTACAAAGAACTATCCCTAAAGAAAAGAAGAATGAAAAGAAAACTAGAGAAATAAAACCTCCGACCGCCTAGGATCGAGCAACTTATTCCCTAGAAGACCGAGCCACTCTTGCTTCATCTCTTCCCCAGATCTGGCTTAACCCGAAGCGGAGGCTGTGGAGGATAGGCCGGATGGGGGTTTGGGTAGGAGGAGGATGGGGAATGATAGCTAGAAGAAAGAGAGGCAAGCTTGCAGATCTATGATTGGGAGAGAAAAATATACGAACAAGAGGGAGAAATCCTCCCCTCCAGCCTCCGATCAGGGTGCGTACACTTAATTCACATTATGCCTAGTACGGTATGGGTCGACCCGTAGATCACCCGTACATCATCCAATCAGCAGACAAGACTAACTTTTTTCAAACACCCAAATGCCCATTTGAGTGACAAAGACTACCCAAGTCTTTGGCCTTCTCTTTGAGAACAAATTTCTGTATTTTTCCAGTTGAATTTACTGGCAAATCCCCAAAAACAACACTCCCAGGCACCATATAATTTGGTAATCTAACCCCACAAAATTCAATAATATCTTGGCTACTTGTCGTACGACCCTCCTTCAACTTGACAAAAGCACAGGGACTCTCCCCAAACCACCCATCTGGCCTTCCGACAACAGCCGTCGCCTCAACCTCCGGATGACTAGCCAACACAGCCTCAATTTCAAGTGTGCTTATAGCATTGCCTTCACAGTTGACAATCGCGTTCACTACCCGGTCTTTTATTCGTATGTGACCATCGGGGTCCCGGACTCCAAGGTCCCTTGTACCGTACCACCCATTTTTGAATGCATCTTGAGTTCCTTGTACGTTTTTAAGGTATCCCAACATTATGGTATTGCTCCTCAACATCACCTCACCAATAGTTTTCCCATTAGCCGGCACGCTTTTCATTGTCGTCGGGTCTTTTACATCAACCCCTTCCATTACCACATTGTGAACCCTGTCGCGATCTTTTATGCTGGCGCGATCATCTTGATCAAACTCCAAAGATCTTACGGTCACAAGGCCGAGGGCTTCCGTCATTCCATATGCATGAGAAACGTTGAATCCCAATTTATGAACATTGTTCAAAATTTCAAGTGGTGGCAATGCTCCGGCAATCACTAAATCTACTTTTGTGGCAAGTGGCCGGTGACCGGCGAAGGGGGCTTCTGCAATGATGTTCAAGATGTGGGGTGCACCGCACAAATGTGTCACCTGTTAATTACACTACATTATTAAGAGAATACTAAAAAATAAATTAAAGGACTTATGAAAGAAATGGATTATTGGAGTTGAGAGTATGAAATCATTCAACATCACCTTGTGGATAAATATTGAGTCAAAGATGGCTTTAGCTGTGACATTTCTAAGGCAGATATTTGTCCCGCCCAAAGCCGCCACTGCCCAAGTGAAGCACCACCCGTTGCAGCGGAACATGTCTACTGTCCACAAAAACACCGTCTTTGCACTCATTTCAAACCGGAAAATTTGAGCAATCGAGTTGAGATAGACAGCTCTGTGACTGTACACTGCGCCTTTAGGAGTCCCAGTTGAACCAGAAGTGTAATTCACCGTGATTGGATCACATTCGTCTATTGGGCTTACAATCTCAAAGTCGTGTTTTGCCATTTCAAGAAGCCTATCGTAATCCAAACTACCTGGTGGAACTTCTTGTATGGTCGAAAATGCCCCTGGATCGCTGTCTCGGATGACAACAAGTAACGGTGATTTGGCTTCGGCGGTGGAGATCTGGTCTAAAGCTTTGAGGACAATTTGGACATATTGATAGTCCACACAAATTATTTTGGCCTCCAATTCTTGTAATAACAATGCCAACATGGGTGCGTCAAGCCTTGTGTTAAGGGCAGAAAGGACTGCCCCTGCCATAGGAACTCCGAAGTACAGCTCGTACAGCGCAGGGACGTTTGGGGCCAAAGCTGCAACCTTTTCAAGTAACCAAAAAAAGGGGGTTTCGACTACGTTGTCACATGCTTCTAAAATTACATATTACTGCAAAATTAAACAGCACAATTGGCTAAGATATAAATGGTTTAACCGCAAAGGCTAGTCCTGTTAGTTGGTGGGTTTGCTCCCCGCACAATTTACTAGAATTCAATTTGTGGGATCGCCTCCAAGAAAGTAATTTCTTGTGAATTTATTAGTCCTAACATGGATGACCTGTCTTTGACCGAACTGGAGAGAGGATTAGTTGACATGCACATAAACTAATCTGGACATTCTTGAGACACAACCATAAAATTTTGTTATGCAATATTATATTTTGATGGTGCCGCGCATACGTGAATAAGTTATTTACAGCTCCGCGCAATCTCAGTCATTTATTTCTGTAATTAATGGTCCGAATTAAAAAAAACTATTCCTACGAATAATTTTTTCGAAATTCGAACTGTCCAAAACTATTCCTGCGAATAATTTTTTCGAAATTTGCCGTAAAATATATTCATAATTCCGCCGTAAAAAAGCTTTTCTCATTTTGATGACTTCAGCAAGAAAAAGTTACTTTGTTTTATAAGATCCCTGAAAACAAAGGGTCGGAAAGTTACTTCAGTAACATAGTTACTTTGTTTTATTCACGGTGTTCCGGCAAGATACATGCACATAAGCCTGTCAATAGATTGGATCCAATTTGGAACCGATCCGAATCCGAACCCAAAAATTCGATTCGAATATGATATCGTCAATTCGATAATCCGATAATCCGAATCCGGAGATCTCTCCCCATTTTTGGAGGTGGAGGTGGGTTAATTGTGGTGGTGGCTGTGAATGCTGGTGGCGTGGGATTAGGAGATCTCTCTCCCCATTTTTGCCAAAAAAAAAAAGTAATTTTTTTTCCTTCTTTCTAAAATTCTGAAAGTAAAAAAAAAGTTCGGATCGGATTCGGATTTTCGGATCGGATATCCGATTTTACGGATTCAGATTACTACTATCGGATTCATGAAGTTTGGATTCGAATCGGATTCAAGCAGTTTCAGATTCGGATTGGATTCTGATCCAATCTGGTCCATTGACAGGCCTACATGTACATCTAAAAAATGGGAATATGACGGCTTAGGACGTGTTTTATTAATTAGTACCCACCAAGGATATGCTGAGAACATTTGTTAATGCTGAAAATGTCTTTCACGGGTATTAATTATCAAAACGCGTCCTTGATTGTCATTTTCCCCTAAAAAAAATCAAAGGGTCGGAAATTAGCGACCGGAAAAATCTCTCGAGGCCCTATACAAGTTCGCAAACTTCTTATTTGCTGATAATACATAATGACTTGATTGGGGAATCCTGTTGTCCCCCAGGGGACAGCACCCGTGCGGAGAGCCTAGAACGCTGGCGTTTAGGATAAACAACACTCCCTTAAGTGCTTTTTGGATGGAAAATTTACAATTAATAGACTAATCATTTATTGGTTTTTTGTGGTGCCATTTCTGGTCCAAAAAAGATAATTCAAACTGCTCAATATTCTTAAATTATTTTTTATGGGTTTCTGTAAAAAAATTAGTTTAATCTGATATTTGTAGATGGTTTTTTCAGAACTCGTAGAGCTACGAATTCTGAAAAAAGTCTCTATAGATATCAGATTGAGCTAATTTGTGGAGTCTATTTTGGGACCCATAAAGACGATTCAAACAGCTCAATAACCTCAAAATATTTTTTTATGGGGTTCAATAGAAAATTAGCCCAATCTAGTATCTGGAGGGGCTTTTTCAGAATTCGTAGTACGGTACCCCTACAGGGAGCAGATTGAGCTAATTCTTTTGTAGGAACTCCTACAAAATCTTATAATAGTATTGAGCAGCGGTTTGAATCATTTTAGTTGAATCCAAAATGTGCCACACAAAAAATCAATAAATCATTGATCTGGTTAAAAGTGTTTCGCTCAATGAATGCTAAAAAAGTCTCTGCAAATATCGGATTGAGTTAATTTTTTTACAAGAACCCGAAAAAAATATTCTAAGAATATCAAGCGGTTTTAATCATCTTAATTTGCTGGGTCCGAAATGGACCTTATAAAAAACAAATAAATGGTCAATTTGTTAAGTCTAAACTTTTCATTCAAACAAGCCCTTAAGGATGCTGTCCCATGGGACAACAGGATCTGCAATCAGGAGCGGATCCACTGTAGGCACAGGTGGGTCACGTGACCCACCTGAAATTGTCAGGATTTTTTGTGTATGAATCACAACAAGATGTACTATATATTAAACTAGCCATAATCGAGTATAGTATATGCCTAGATCAAGTGGTAAGGACTCTGGTTTCCCACCTGAGAGGTACTGTGTTTAAAACTTGGCATTGCCATTCAATTATTTCTTTTTACGTGTGGAAAAAAGGAATTCTGCAAAACTTGCTCTTTGCAGGACTTGAACTGTAACGACCCGAATTTTCACGTCAATTTTCTTTTAAATAAAATTAGACATTTTATTAAATATTTTATTAGATATAATTGATTTTGTTAATGGATGAATCTAAACCTAGACTTTCTCAAAAACCCTAGCCCTACTTCATAATCCTAAAAATCTAGGATAAGATTAGATAATCTAGGATAAGATTTGATTAGATATTATTAGATATAGTTGGATTTTCTAAGATTAGATAAGATTTTGTTAAGATTTTGTTTAGATATTATAAGATTGGATTAGATTATATAAGATATGATTGGATTCTATAAGATTTGATGAAGATTCTCGAGATATGATCTAGATATCCCTAGATTTTGTGAGATTATTCTAGATGTTGGAAGATGCACCTAGATTCTATTAATTATGTTTAGATATGATAAGATTATGATCTAGATTTGATTTGATTTCCTAGATATCTCTAGATTTTATAGGATATGATTAGGATTTCTTAGGATTATATAGGATATGATTAGGATAAGATTCTATTGGATTTTATTAGATATGATAAGATCAGATTGGATTTTATTAGATTTGATTGGATTTTATTAGATTTTATAAAGATCTTACAAGATATTGTTAGATTCTATAAGATATGATTTAGATTTGATCTAGATTTTTCCATCACTAGTATAAATAGGCATGCCTCTTTCACAATCTTTTCACACCACACCACACACGACACTAGCAAGAGAAAAAGGAAGGAGAGAAAGGAAGGAGAGGAAGAGAAAATAGGGGAGGAGTCAAGGTGTTTTACGATAGACCGGATTCAATTGGTGTGGAGTAGTAATACTCGATTATGCATGAAGTTCAACGGTGGCGATTTATTTGAGGTAATCCGGGTTGTATACGATATGCTTCCTACTTCCGGAATTCTTTCTTCACTCTCATCTTTGTACTCCTTTTGATTACCTCATGATATTTGTTCAATCTTGTGGATATCCTTGGAAAGTGGAATAATTGGTATTGAATATGATGATGTTGGCTGAGTACTATAGAATTGTTTAGTACAGTGATCGAGTGAACTCATGCACCAATAGCCTATCCAATATCCAGAATGGGTCGAGGATGACTCGGTGAGGAAGGTATTGGGGGAGTGTCACTGGTCATGTACTGAGAAGGACATGGTACGAGGTTCTTTGTGATTGTTGCTTCGACTTGGTAGTCGATTATCGTTTATTGATTCCACTTATGAGCTTTGTTATTCTGTTGTATCGTATACTTCCCGGATAATTTCTTTTTCAGGTGTGGAGCCGGATTAGTGGAAATTGAATCGGGGCATAAAGATTAATTTGGAGAGGTCTTAGAAGAGTTAAAAATTTTGAAGGATCTAGAAGATTATTTAGTTGGCGGCTTAATTTATTTTGGTGATGTAATTTATTTATGGAAAGAATGGGGCCTAGAAGTGTTTGAAATACAATGTATTTTAGAGTTTATTATTAGAAAATAGCGGGCCGTTACATGAACTAGGATCATTCAAGACTTAAGTAGTACCACAAAGCCAAACATTACAATTCTACCAATTACTCAAATAAAATTTTCATAAATGATCTACTGAAAATGTAAAAACACTAGTACATTCATTTTTTTACCCTGTTATATTTTTTTGAATGCATTTTTCTTTATATTAGATTATGAGTATTTTTATTAAGCTTATGATCGAAAGGTGACCCATATGTTCGAAATTTCTGGATCCGCCACTGTCCGCAATCCCTCAATGACGGTGGATCTATTTGGAAAAATATGACACGATCGAATTTAATAGACTGCCTTGCAATAATGCTGAAACCATTTACGTGGGAAGTTTCCTAGTAAGCAGGGATGGAGTCAGGAAGGGGCCAGTAGGGATGGTCGCCTTTGCAAGAAGAAAAAAAAACTCTACTTATTATATGTAAAATAAAATTTTCCTATGAAAGTATAGAGGCTCGCCCTCTTCTAGTATTTTGGGAAAAAAAAATGAAATGATAGTAATTAGTTAGTAACCTTTGAAATACAAGATACCAAAGTTAATTTCTAAACATTACGGGTTAAATATAACAAAACATAAAATTTGAGGGTTAACATAGTGAGTACTCAATTATTTAACTCCCAGTTTTTACCCACAAAAATCCCCAATCGTTAAGAGGATTTCTCACTTTTTCATCTCTCTGCCTAAAAAATATCCATGGCACACCAGACCCCCCCCCCCCCACCCTCT
>JAOTQK010061425.1:0-11977 GCA_025642025.1 Rhododendron ferrugineum | reverse complement strand
CGGTGGAAGTATGATGGATTCCAACTTTAATTTCTTGTAGTGTTTGAACTATTTAGGCCCAGGGGGTGGTATTAGGAGCCATCCTGAACCTTTTTGTTCCCTTCAGAATGTAAGAACAGAAAATTCTACCTTTTTTTGGAATGAACCCTTCTTTGAAAAAATTTTAATGGTTGCAAGGACTTCTGGTGTGAGCTTGGACTGTGGCGTTGGACTGTGGCGTTGGCCTGACCCTCTCTGCAGATAAGGAAAGATGCCTTGTTTTCAAACTCTTGGTTGCTTTTGAAAACTAATTTCGACTTTTCTTTTGAAAAAGAGGAAGTTTTTGATGTTTTGGAAGTAAAGAAAACAAGCAGGGGACCTTTAAAACATTTTTCAGTGCATATTGATGTTATTTCAGTAAGCTTTTCGATGTCTCTCTGTGTAATTTCGTGTGTGTCTTTCCAAAAACACCCTAGGGTATTTATAGAGGTATTTTCCAAAGCATTTAGCTTGATATCCAATCATCCACTGGCCTGCTGCAGGCCTTTGGCGGCCATGGAGGGCTACGAGCTAGGCCATGATGGCCTGAGATGCCTTGGCTAATAATTCTGAAAAGGTGGTGCAAGTACCGATGTACCGTACGGTAGAAACATCTACCGTACAGTTGAGTTATGTCTACCGTGAGGTGGAAATGGTAACCGCCCAAACTGCAAGTTGGTTAGGATGATGTATGTGTAACGCACGGTGGAGTATCTCTCGTACGGTGAAGTTGACTTTGGGTTGACTTTTGAATTTTTGAAGGATTCATTCCAAACAACGGTATTAATTTTGCACAGATCGTCATCGGGGACTTAAAAGATATCGAGGCATCCAAATTGGGGTGTCTACACCAACTTGTACCAGAACATCTTCTATTACCCCTCTTGGCACACAGACACTCCGATCGGCTAACTGAAGGGTGACTCGAGTCGGCTTCATCTCCCCCAACCCAAGTTCTTGGTAAACAAAAAACAGAAGCAGATTGACACTCGCACCAAGATCAAGCAAGGCTTGTTCGACACGTTTCCCACCAATAGTGATAGCAATAGTAGGACTCCCCAAATCCTTGTACTTCGGAGTGATATTCGTTTGAATGATAGAACTCACTTACTCAGTAAGGAAGATCTTCTTTTGAACATTAAGTTTCCGCTTCCGAGTGCACAGATCCTTAAGAAACTTAGCATAAGAAGGAATCGGTTTGACTGCATCCATAAGAGGAATGTTGATCTTCACTTGATTAAACAATTCATGCAACTCCGCATTGAGATTCGGTTTCGCTAAAGCCTTCAAGCGATAAGGATACGGTGCCGGCGTTGGAATAACTTTAGGATCCGGTACACTCTCATTCTCTTTTCCTTTATCCTTTTCCTTGTCTGCTAAAGCTCCCTTGCTTGCCTCCTTGGGAGATTCCCCAAGGATTGAAGTTGGAACTGAACGATCGATAGGAGGAGGCAACAAGTTAGGTTCTGAAGGCATCTCCACTTGATTGTCCACCGTCTTTCCACTTCGAAGAGAAATAATAGCCTTTGCTTGCTCGGGGAAAGTCACCGAAGAGCTAGCAAAGTGAAGACGGATTAGATGTCGTTTGCGGATTAGGTTGAGGTTGCATTGGAAACTTCCCCCTCTCTTGTTGTAACATTCCCACTTTTGTTGTCAACTTCCCCAACTGATTTCTGATATCAACCATCATTTGAGTTTGTTGGTCGTTGATGACTGTTTGGCCTTGCAAGAATGCGTTGAATTGATCCTCAAACGAACGCTTCGGGTATTGTTGTAGAAATTGGCCAGGTTGTTGCTGAAATTGGTTTGCATGTGGGAATGGACTAGAAGGAGCAAAACCTGGCGGACCTTGAGCTTGAGGGAAACGAAAAGCATTCTGAGGTTGATTCCAAGGTAATTGAGGTGTGGGAGGTGGAACTTGAGAAGAACTCCCTTCATTCAACTGATACCAACGGAAGGCCGGATGTTGCCGTGTCCCCAGATTATAAGATTGAGAATAGGGGTCAAAACGTTGCACTGCATGTACTTCCTCCGGAGCAATCCCATTAATCACGTTCTTGAGAGCAGGAATGTTTGGGCAAGTCTCAGTAGAATGCCCCGCCATTTCGCAAAAGACACAAACTTCCTCCACTTGGCGTACTACCTTCACCTCTTGAGATTGAGCACTTTTCAATTCTAGCTTATCAAGCTTCTGCGCAATCTCCTCCAATCGAGTCTCAAAAGCAGTATGTTCAACTATAGAAAATTTTCCAGAGCCGGAAGGACCTTGATTGAACATTGCCCTTCCTCCAGGATCTGCAAACTACCAAGTTTGGGGCTTCTCAGCCAACGACTCATAGTAATCCCAAGCATCCTGAGCTATTTTTCACATAAAGTCACCGCCTCCCATAGTATCCAGGAGTTGCTTGCTTTCCTTAGAACATCCCATGTAAAAGTAGTTGACTTGGAGATACAATGAAAAGTTGTGATGCGGAACCGACATGAGCAAGGTCCTTGTATCATTCCCAATATCTGTGAAAAGTCTCCCCATCCCTTTGCTTGAAACTTTGAATCTGATCCATTATCAATTTCGTCCGGCTGGCTGGAAAGAACTTAGTGGTGAAAGCATCCTGAACCTCTCCCCAGTTGCGCAATGATTGAGGCTTCAGTGAATGTAACGACCCTGATTTTTGGTAAATAAAAATTTCCTTTAAGTATTCAAAAATTCCTTCATTAATACTTGATTGCTTTATAAAATTTCCTTTTTACTTTAATAATCCGTCATAATTAGATTCGAAACCTATAAGATCAAATCCTTTAGCATCGGACAATCTAGTCCTATACCAAAGACAAGTATGCTTGTAGAAGCACTTGAATATTTTCCTAAGTGAATAAATGAAGCCTTTAAATTATGTATTTCTTGGCTAGAAATCCTACTTGGCAAGTAGAATTAGTTACTAACCAATTGGTTAGCCAACCCTAAGTACCAATTGACTTAGTTACCTTTCCGTAGCATTTATAAACCATTGGACCAAAGAAAGCCATCATTTTGCTAGTCTTGCCATGCATGCACACCTAATATAATCATGCCTATTATGCCTGGGTACACTTTTTAGGAATTCTTTATCCATTGGTCAATAGATTACCCTTGGAAGCCTAACTTTAATCATTACCTTCCTTAAGACCTATTAGGACCTACTTAGACCTAAGTATACCTAGCTATACATATATATATATATATATGCTTGCTAGGAGAAACATTAACCATTGGGTGTTGACTAGCATTTGAAAGCCTTAACCATAATCATTACTCTTCCTCTTAGCTTTATAAGGCTACTTAGACCTAAACCCTTAGTCTTACACACACACACATATATATATATATATATATATGCACATGGGATAGAGGATAGAGAGAGAGAGAGAGAGGCCGAGAGAGGAGAGAGAGGCCGAGAGAGAGAGAGAGGGAGAGAGAGAGATGTGTGTGCATTTGTGTACACTTTCCCAAGCTACTCCTTAGCCGATTTTTAGCCTTAAGCCTAATGAACATGCCAACCCATTTCTAGTCTTTTACAAGCACACAATCTAGCCTTTAATCATCCTAGAACTTAGCCCTTAATAACCTAGATTTTTTACTACAACCTCGACCTAGGAATGACTAAACATGGAAGGCTAAGCTTTAGACTTGTAAGACCTGCTAACCTAGACAATGATCACCTAGATTTACCTAGAAAGCTTAAGATCCTACTTGCCTTTTATAGCCTTAAGCCTAATTATGGAAGTGACAATACTTGGCATGCTTGAAATACTTGATTTGACAAGACCATGGAGCAAATCCATGGGAGAAAGAGAGAGAGAGAGGGCCGGCCATGAGAGAGGGGGGGGGGAGCCCAACCTTTTGCTATAAATATCACCCCATTCTTGCCATTCAACTCACACCTTCACCTTTCAATTTCTCTCTCTAGAAATTCTAGTGTTCTTGCTTTGTTCTTTCCTTGTTCCTCCTTTGTTCTTGAGTTCTTCAAGAAACTCATCCAAGGCTGCCACTAAACCACCACTCGACCACCCTTCGATCCAAAAAGTTTAGTAGTTTAGTCAAGATCTAGTTTCGAGAGAAACATTTCTCTTTCGAAGCTACCGTAAGCTTTCCGTAGGAAGTCACTCCTTTCGATAGCCGACGTGCTTATCTTTTTCCGTAGTCGTCCCTACCGCCAAGAAGAAAGGTAGAGTTCCGTACACGCTATCTCTAAGTATAAATAGAAATGTGTTTATTACTTGTATTGCTTGAAATGCCTGAGAACTTGAAAAGTACGTTTTCTAAAGATTAAAAAGGAAGGGGAGTATGTTGAAAATATCAACTTTATTTTTTGGAAAAACATATGTTGTTTTGAACTTCCCTAAAAAGAAGAAAGAACGGATTTTCAAAATATAAACTTGATTGAAAGTATTCGTATTTTGATCTTAAGGATGGTTATGAGCATGTATGTGTGATTACTTGGATAACTTGTTTGATGTGTGATAAAGCATAAGTGGTATCCACTCCAAAGGTGTCCATCCATGTGACACTATGCTTTATGTTATGTGTTAAATGTTTGAGCATGACTACGTGAACTTAAGGATTATGTGAGCATGATAAGTAATATAGAGTTGGATGATCTTGCTAGTTTAGTTTCAAGATTATAACGAATGATTTATGAATACTTCCATGAAAAGTCCTACCGCAGAGTCTATGCATGAAAACGAGACACCAAAATCGAAGAAGGTAGAAACATGACACCTAGGGTGTGTTACTGACAAGGTGTGTTTTGAAATCGCAATGTGGCCGGACTTGCCCATTGCGGGATGTGTGTGTTCCCATGGGAACCCAGAACGGCGGAACCATGGTGAGGATAATTGGGAACCCGGAACGGCAGAACCGAGGAATGGCTGGGTTATCCGTGGAGAGGAGCCAATGCAAATTTTGTGCCAATGGGAACCTGGAATGGCGGAACCATTGTGAGGATACTCGGGAACCCGGGACTGCGGAACCGAGGTTGGGTGTGTAAAAGTGATTTTGGAAAGTGGAAATGGTGACACGGTCTACGAAAGGTCACGTCGGAGAAACTCGGATATCACGGACACCAACGTTAGTTGATAGTGAATGTGGATGTGTCATTGTTAATAGCCTTGTTGAATTTGCACGTGAATTTCTATGCCCTGTTGTTGTAAATTTTGGGTTAGCGGGTATGGGATTATTCTGCTGAGCTCTTGTAGCTCATGGTGTTACTGTTGTAACCCTGACATATTATACTGGTGGCGAAGCTGGTGTAATGTGTCAGACTTTGTAGATGATCAAGGTGAGCTGCATACCTCGGAGGCTTTTGGAGCCGCAGAGCTGGCTAGGATGGAAGAAAAGGCAGAGCTATAGTTAGGAATCTTAGTTTCCCCTCCCTTGTGTAACGTGTGGGAATGATGATGTAATAATGAGCCAGACTCTCTTTAGAATTTCAGTAAAATTGTCTATTTAACGTTCCCAAAATTCGGGGCATTACAACATGGTATCAAAGCTCTAGGTTCAACTCTCGGCATGGGTAGAATAGGTAGACCATAAGATAGCTTGACCATTGCACAAACGTGAATTGAGTTTAAGTTTACCGTCCCAAATTGGGTGGAATTTTGACAGCACAATCTTTGGATTGAAGCAAAGTGTGGAAATTGGCAGTACCACCGAGCTGGGAATTCCCGAACAATTGGACGATGACTTAAATCAAGGATCCAATGTGGAACTTAGAAACTCGAAAGTTTTCTTAGGAGTTAATAAAACCCTGTCTTTAAACACTACTAATTGAGGTTTAAAACTCTTTCCTTGTAGATGAACCACCTGAATCCCTACCAAGTCAACCTACTAGCCGAAGCTCGCCAACTTGGAAGCACCATAAGATCAATGACAAACCAACTAGTGGGAGATCCCTACTTTCCCCATGCCTTCCCCTACACTCATGACTTCTACCAAGAGCACGGCACCATTCCACTTCCCGAAAATGAGGAGGATGATGATGCCGAAGCAGCACCCGTTCTCGTCCAAATAGCACCCCCCGAGGACAAGGAATTCATAATTGAGGAAGTTGAGGAGGAACATGAGGAGGACTCCGAGGAAGATCCTGAAGAGGATCCCGAGGAGGACCTCAATCCTAAAGAGGATCCACCAATGGAGGATGAGGACTGGGAGTCTGACGATGAGGAACTGGCATTTCTAGGAGCGGATCTAGAAGTCATAGATATATTTGCTGACCCCGGTGATGTTCCTCCACCACCTTACAAAACCGACATAGGTGCACTTGCACTCCGGGATGCATATCTAGACTGGTCGGAAAGACTTAAGCAATATTAGACTTCGATGTATTAAGAATGCAGTAGGAAGCTTAGGTTAATGGAATTATCTAAGATGTACTCGTTTCCGTTTCAATGAAGACTTGTATTTTTCTTTTAGCTTGTGATCACTATTTATGTGCATACTTGTATCTTATACATATTCGTACGCGATATTCTCTTTACACCGTTTAAGTCTAAAATATAATTTTCTTTATTGTAGATATGGATAGCCGTACCTCTGCTGCCCAGACCACCGTAGCAGACCTGTTATATTACAAGGCCTTGATAGCACCCGAGAGCCTTATCCCCATACCTCACTTGGGTATATGTGACCCCGAGACTGGCTGCCAACTGTACAAGTTTATCGTAATGGCACCCCATACCAACAAGGACCAACACATGGATGTGGAGACCCAGAACGTATCACTTGAGGAGTTAACCAAGGAAATCCATCAAAAGGGAGAACGTTGGCTTGAAATAAGAGAGAAGGAGTGGATGGAACAGTTGAGAGAGTTCTACGGACTTGTTCCACCCAGTTAGTAGAGTAGTAGTATTAGAATAAGGTCCCGAAAGTCGTAGTTGCACTTGTGGTACACTAAGGCAAACCGGACCATGTAGTAGAAGTATGTAGGACCTTTTTCAGCTTGTATTAGGAAGAACCTTAGGTTTCTATTTGCCATTGTAGTAGAATTCTATGTTTGTAATTGTATCTCTCTTTTATCTACGAAAATCTTGCTTTATTTGAAAGAGTACTGTTGCATACTACTTGATAAAACACTTTCGACCTTAAGAGAACGCGCCATTTGCAAAAGGAAAATTGTTTTAGTAGCCTAAAACTCCTCCTTTTTTGATTTCCCTCGGAGATGGTGAATACGCGCCGCGGATTAGGATACGAAACCGGAGAATCCTCTAACACTAACCCTGATCTAGCCCAAATCATGGAAGCTTTCATAGCCGCTTTGAACGCCAACCGCCAAAACCAAAACCGCCATGACGGACCGATGACCCAAACCCAGGCCATGAACAAATTCTGCAAACGCCGACCCCCGACCTTTCACGGAGACACCAACCCCATCGTGGATGAGACGTGGCTGAAGGAAGTCAAGATGATTCTCGAAACCTTAGGAATTAACCTAGACGGAGATTGCGTAGCCTTAGCCACTTACCAATTGAAGGGAGAAGCCCGCTATAGGTGGGACCTAATGGAGGCGACCCATACCATTGCCACTATGACCTTCGCTGAGTTCGAAACCTTATTCCTCAGCAAATATTTTCCCACACCCCTTCGCCTAGCCAAGGAACAAAAGTTCCTAAACCTAAAACAAGGAACCTTGACCGTCACCCAATATGCGGCCAAGTACTAGGAGCTGTCTCGTTACGCCTTAGACTCCATTCCGAACGAGGACAAGAAGGCGAGGAGGTTTGAGTGGGGGCTGATGACTGCTTGAAGGGTCATGGTAGCTCAAGCCTTCGCCACCTATGCGGAAGTGGTAGAGTGTGCGCTTCGGTTAGAAGGTGAAGAGCTAGACTTCAAAGCCCGGTGGAAGAAGGCGAATGGAAGCACCAGTGGGGCTATCCGAACCCATCTACCCAACCCTAACCATGGACCGTACCCTACCAAACCCTGTAACCTGCCTCATAGCAATAAACCATGGAGGACTGCTACCCCAGGACGTAGCGAATCGCAAAGGGGTGGTCAAAACATAGCAACAGTTCAGTGCTATAACTATCAGGCTATGGGCCACTATAGGTGCAACTGCTTGCAACCTCAAAGGAGGAGGGATGGGAGCTTTGAAAAGCAGAACGCTCAACAACTAGGACAGGCCGGTTTTGTGAAGCAAAACCGTAGAGGCTATCACCGCAACAGAATGGGAAAAATAAGGGAAAGCAGCCCATGGGAAGCCAGCAAGGCATTGGAGGGCGTATCTTTGCACTACAGGCTGAGGAACAAGAGCAGGATCCCTTTGTGATCCAAGGTACACTACTATTATATAGTACATGCGTACAAGTTTTGTTTGACTCTGGAGAAACGCATTCATTCATATCTACTACCTGCGTAACCGCTCTAGCACTAGAAACCGAAACCCTAAGCGTGAGTATGAAAGTAGCATTGCCGTTAGGAGGAAGTATAACCGTTAGCCTCGTGTGTAGAGAGTGCAAACTAGAAGTAGCCAACCTACGCTTAGCCTGCGATCTTAGGGTGATCGACAAGGTAGATTTTGACGTAATCCTGGGGATGCACTGGCTACCAGCACATCGAGTAGTCATAGACTGTCACCAGAAGACGGTGACAGCTTATACCCCAGAAGGGACTCATTTTTATTTTAAGGGGGATAGACAAATGGCGAGTTCGGCAACGAAAAGATAAAGGTGGCAGAACCATCTGTTTGGATGGCTAGCTAGCCTCCAAATGGAAGAAGCCGATAGAATGGAAGTGGGATTACCACACATCGTTTGCGAGTACGCCGATGTTTTCCCCGAAGAACTTCCAGGCTTACCGCCTCAGAGAGAGATAGACTTTACCATAGAACTCCAACCTAGAACCGCACCAATCTCTATGGCGCCATACAGAATGGCCCCTGCAGAACTAAAGGAACTCAAAACCCAATTGCAAGAGCTGTTGGATAAAGGGTTTATTAGGCCAAGTACATCACCATGGGGAGCGCCTGCACTGTTCGTAAAGAAGAAAGAAGGGACGCTTCGACTGTGCATCAACTACAGGAAGCTAAATCAAGCCACAATCAAGAACTGGTACCCAATGCCAAGGATCGATGACCTATTTGATCAATTGAGAGGAGCAACCTACTTCTCTAAAATCGATCTCCGATCAGGCTATCATCAGCTGAGGATTCGGGATGAAGATATCGCCAAGACAGCCTTTCGCACCAGATATGGACACTATGAGTTTGTAGTAATGTCGTTCGGGCTGACTAACGCTCCGGTAGTATTCATGTGTCTCATGAACAGATCTTTCAGCCCTACTTAGACAGATTTGTAGTGGTGTTCATTGATACATCTTGATTTACTCCGCCAATAAGGAGGAGCACGAAGGACACCTTAAGATAGTACTACAAGTACTCCGAGATAGCCAACTCTATGCCAAAGCAAGTAAATGCGAGTTTTGGCTTGAAGTGGTTAGGTTCTTGGGGCACGTAGTATCCAAGGATGAAATCGCAGTGGACGAAAGTAAGGTCAAAGCAGTGCTGAATTGGAAGCAGCCAACCTCAGTATTTGAAATTACGAGTTTTCTAGGATTGGCCGGGTACTACAGAAGATTCATACAAGACTTCTCAATCCTAGCCAAACCAATGACAAGGCTAACTAAGAAAAGAGTGAAGCTGGATTGGGGTGAAGCCTTTGAGAAATCTTTTAAGGAGTTGAAAAAGAGATTGACCAATGCACCGATACTCATCATTCCCGAGCGGGGTGTAGATTATACAGTTTGCTGCGATGCGTCAAGAGATAGTTTGGGATGCATGCTCATGCAGAATGGAAAAGTTGTAGCCTACGGATCTCGACAACTTCAACCTCACGAGAAGAATTACCCCACGCACGACCTAGAATTGGCTGCAATAGTATTCGCCCTCAAGTCCTGGCGTTACTATTTGTGGGGAGAACAATTTGAGGTTTTTACCGACCACAAGAGCCTCAAGTATCTTTTCACTCAGAAGGAGTTCAACCTGAGGCAGCGTCGATGGATGGAATACTTGGAGGACTACAAGTTTACGCTACAGTATCACCCTAGCAAGGCCAACGTAGTGGCTGATGCTCTGAGCCGAAAGGACAGGGCACAGAAAGCCAAAACTGCCATCAAGGAGTGGGAAATGGTGGACATGCTCAATGAGTTTAACCTGCGACCATCATCAGAGGATGGGAATGCACGTTTATATGCTCTTGTTGCGGAACTCGCACTCCACCGAGAAATCCTCTTAGCTCAAACCGTTGAGCAGAGTTGTGAGTTTATTTGATCTCGAATTCGAGAGGGAAAGGCACTCCCTGGATGGACGATCGAGGAAGATAAAAACTTGAGATTCAAGGGGAAAGTATTCGTACTTAACGTTGGAACCCTTCGAGAAGCTGTGCTCCGGGAAGCGCATCATTCGCATTTCGCAGTCCACCCTGGCGGTATAAAGATGTTTCATGATCTACGAAGGACATACTGGTGGGAAGGAATGAAGAAAGAGGTAGCACAATTTGAGTCTACTTGCCTTGTCTGTCAGCAAGTCAAGGCTGAACACCAAAGATCGGGAGGAGATCTCCAACCCTTACTAATCCCGACGTGGAAGTGGGAACATATCTCTATGGATTTCGTGACTAGACTACCAAGATCCGCCAAGTCCATTACTGCTATTTGGGTGATTGTGGATCGACTCACCAAATCTGCGCATTTTCTGCCTATCAAGATGACGGAGAACGTAGAACATTTGAGCCTATTGTATATCCGAGAAATCATATGCCTACGTGGGGTACCTATCTCAATATTGTCTGACTGAGACCCACGTTTCGTGTCACACTTTTGGAAGGGATTACAAAAGGCATTGGGTACAGACATAAGGCTTAGTACAGCCTTCCACCCACAAACAAATGGACAAACGGAAAGGACAATACAAACTCTAGAATACATGCTAAGAGCCTGTGCCTTGGACTTCTCTGGAAATTGAGAGCAACACTTACCATTGGTAGAGTTTGCCTACAACAATAGCTACCAAGCAAGTATCAAGATGGCACCATACGAAGCACTATACTGTCGACCTTGTCGATCTCCAGTTTGCTGGACAGATGCTGGAGAAACGGGATTGATTGGACCTGACATAGTACGGGATACCATGGAGAGGATCAAGACCATCAAACAAAGGATCCAGACCGCTCAAAGCCAACAGAAGACCTATGCGGATAGAAGGAACCGACCATTATCCTTTGAAGTAGGAGACCATGTGTTCCTAAAGATTAGACCAAAGAAAGGAATTATCAGATTTGGGAAAAAGGGAAAGTTGACCCGCGTTACATTGGACCCTTCAACATTGTGGAGAGAATCGGGAAGGTTGCGTATCGTCTAGCACTGCTGCCACAGCTAAATAGAGTGCACAACGTGTTCCATGTTTCAATGCTCCGCAAGTATCTCGCGTTGCCCACACATGTCCTCAACTGGGAAGACGTCACCATCGACGAAGATGTGACGTACGAGGAAGGGCTGATAGAGATTTAGGACCGAAGCGAGAAGATAATCCGAAACAAAACAATCAAACTAATCTGAGTCCTGTGGAAGCACCGTGGATCCGGAGAGACCACGTGGGAGAGAGAGGAAACCGTGAGAGCAAATTATCCTCACCAACTGAATTCGAGCATACGCCTAATTTCGAGGATGAAATTGTTTAAGGGGGATAGTTTGTAACGATCCTGATTTTTGGTAAATAAAAATTTCCTTTTAGTATTCGAAAATTCCTTCATTAATACTAGATTGCTTTATAAAATTTCCTTTTACTTTAATAATCCGTCATAATTAGATTCGAAACCTATAAGATCAAATCCTTTAGCATCGGACAATCTAGTCCTATTCCAAAGACAAGTATGCTTGTAGAAGCACTTGAATATTTTCCTAAGTGAATAAATGAAGCCTTTAAATTATGTA
>JAOTQK010061337.1:0-11990 GCA_025642025.1 Rhododendron ferrugineum | reverse complement strand
TATTTTGAACAAAATGAGCGGCTCCGATCATCTTTGCGGGACCCGAGATGGGAGCAAAACGGGTCTGTACCCGGCTGTTGTACCACAAATGCTGTACCAGTAGCATTTTTGAAAAAAAAGTGACAAAATCATTTGTAAAAAAATCCAATTAGCCGATATGGTTTCCCTGTTCACCCTAAAAAATTCTTCGCTAGGGTTTCGGAGTTAATAACAGGGCAAGAGAGAGAGAGAGGAGCTATATGATATCGATGAAACACTGGGTGAAGAAGAAGAAGAAGGAGAAGGAAGAAGCAGCAGAGAACCAGTTCCACCGTCTGCCGGACGACGTGGTGGTCAACATCTTCGACAAGGTCTCCGACGTCCAATCGCTCTGCAGATGCTTGGTGGTCTCCAAGCGATTCTCTTCCCTCATCCCTCTCGTCCAAACACTCTCCTTCAAAACCAATGCCTGGGATTACATCTCCTTTCCCCGTTACGAATCCGAGAATGCCCTAGTAAATGGTTCGCTCGGAGAAATCTCGAAATTGTTCATAATCGAATTGCTCCTCAAAACCCTTCTGTACTTCCTCAAGCCCTCTCTCTCGCCTTGCCTGCGACTCAATGCTTCCGTCCTCGTATTCCTCGATAAGTTGACACGGGTTCGATCTCTGAACCTCGAGCTTGTCTCCGATTTCAACGCCCACAAGGATTCTGCTTTTAAATGGGGTGCCAAATTCACCTCAAATCTTAAGAGCGTCACATTTCTCTACGCAACGTCTTTCTCCAAAATGATGAAATCTAAAGAAGAAGAAATTGAGTATGAGATAACTCACAAAGAGCTTCTTCGCCGAGTAAATCTAGCGATTAACTGCCTAAAAGAGGCAGTGTTGCGGCTTGGAATCTTGTCTCCAGTTATCGCGCAAAATCCGAGCCTGCAGAGCATTACCGTCACCGATTCAAACAACAAGGGGGTGAAGCTCTGTTTGAGTGGTGAAAAGCTTGTGAAGTGCATGAATGCTTTCGATTTGGAAACGGCGATTATGAGGGTTGGGTATGTGCCTGTTTTACGGCTCCCTATGTATAGGTATGTCATGAAACGGGTGACCATTGTTCACTTCAACCTGTATGATGATGATGATTCTGATGCCAAAACGGCCATGTTTGATGCTTTTGCGGAGGAACAAGGTGTATTTTTCGAAGCCGTGGTGCAGATTCTTGAAAACCACAAGGACATCGTCAAGGCAATGTTCCAGAACTGAAATCGATGCTATACCTGATTTATGTCTTTACTTGCTGCCGTTGTTATTGCTTTAACTTCACTCACGAACTAGGAGGCTTTGCCCACAATGCTAGGCAGTTGAGTATAAGACTAACCATAATAGGAGTTTAGTGATGAAACTATATGAAAGTTAGTACAGGATTGTTCTAAGTACGCCTTCGTTTTTGAAAGAATGTTAAAGGATTCTGCTTGGATGTTATGGTTATTGGATATTTTGAATCTTAATTTCAAATGCAGCAATGATAGTGACGTCGTTCCAGGGATCACTTTCACACATCTAGAGTAACAAAACAGGTAAGTGTTGTAGCAACCATTATTTGTAGTTGAGATTAATTTATTTTGTGTTGTGTTACAATAAGCATTTATGGTTAATGTTAAGTTATCTGATGGGTAAATGGATGCAACTGGTAATGCAAACTCCTGAACCCATTTCAACAGATACAAATCTTAAGGAATATGGTGGGTTTCACCTCTTTTATGGATATTTGGATATGGTGATGCCCTGTATTTTAGGATATCCACTCACTGTACAGGTCCGCCACTTTATATTTTGGGGGCCGATGTAGTAGGTGACAACAGCGACATGTTTCGTCCCATAGGCAACAATATTTTGCAAGTTTTCTTTTGCTGGGAAATAGCATGCTCAACTACGAATCAAGGATGGGGTTGGTCTGGTAGTTCCTAGATGAGTGGAATTACACTTGGGGATATAGACAGTTAAACTGGATGCAAGTTAATTTTTTGTGCAACCCAGTGCTAAGGAAATTGGACACTTTGGTTTTGCTCGTGGTTTGACCTCAAGAAGGGAAAGGTGGAGGAAATTGTTGGGTTTTTTTTTTTTATTTTGCAAAGGGAAAGAAAAAGAATAGGAGTCTTAACTATCTTTTTCTACTTCTTTCTACGGGGTGCATTATTTGGCTGGTGTGTTTTACTTATTTGACTTGGGCTCCGTTCAGTTATCGAGAATGTTGTGTGGGAAATTGGATCGCAGGAAAAGTGATGTGAGATGAAGTAAAGGAAATTGAAAATTATTTTCCTGTGTGTGTTCTCTTGACAAGAAATCTTGCTGGAAAACAAGAATTCTTTTATTTTGGCAAGACCCATTTTGTAAGAAAGTGTTTTCCGGTGGGAAAGTTGAAGCTGTGGTTCCTACAACTTTCCTGGTAGCTGAACACACTAAAAGTTACAGGAAAGTTGATTTTCCCATACTTTCCCTTCCTTTCCGTGCAACTGAATGGGGTCAGGCACTAATATATGTACTACCGTTGATTGTATTAACTTGCAAATTTTACCATGTTGAAAATTCAACTTTACAAGTCTCCATCCATTACTTGTTTCATGGAAGCTTCCTTTGATTCATGTGCAAATGTATAGATCAAATACTTTTTTGGATTTTTGTTCATTGCAACTTGATTATGGTTGTCTTCTTTTTTGAACTATTTTACTATCATTGTTTATCCCATAAAGGAGCTGACTCTTATAGCCTACCTTGAGGTATCCTGTTTTTGATGTTAGTCTGTTTATTGCTTGAATTTTGTACTGCGCTTCACAGCCTTCATCAGATTTTTGATCAATCAAGTAGTTTTTAAGGATTGATTTCGCAAAGATATTGTGGATATTGTCGTTATGGAAGCAATTGGGCAACTCTGATGCGTTCTGTGAGGGTCTTATCTGAGTTTTCTTTGTTCATTTGTGTACTTTATTGATTGATGATTGGCAAAGTGATGTTTGCAAGACTTAGAATCATTTCTAGAGGAACAATTAAGTGTATTTTTATCTGATTATTTAACCAAATTTGTGTCTATAAAGTATCCCGTGTATACATGTTACAGTGTTCGATGCTTTCTCTTCTTCAGCCTGTTGATGCAATGGACAACAAGAAGAGGAATCAAATGGGTACTCCACTAAAAAAATTAAAAACATCAAAGGAAAGAAAAAGAGAAGTAACAATTATACTGCCATTTTATGAGGAGACTCTGTTGTGTCTGCATGTCAACTCTGTTTTCCACATGGAGTATATTTTTTGTTTTGTTTTGTCTTTTGAAGCCGTTTTGGATCTGGTGATTTTGGTCTCAAGTCATGTAATATTGTGAATGTATAAACTTGCATAGTTTATCCTCCTTCCGAACTCGACTCTTGAAATACTATCGATAGCCTGTTTCATCGATGCTTCCGAAGATTCACGGCCACCTTACTTGGAAATTGGCTACGTGTTAACTACTTGATTTTACCTGTCCTGGTATTCAGATTTCAGGCTATGATGACCACGTTTGGTTTGTTTTGGGATTTTTTTGGGTAGTATCTTTGTGGAACAATTTTGTAGGATATGCAAATGAAGTGGCAAAAGTATGTTCTTCCTGATGTTATATTTTGTAGGAATTTTCAAATGGAGATTGTGGTGAATACCTGTTAACATGTTGATCACTGAGAACTCCCTGCTGTAGAAGCTGAAATTCTTTTCGTTGCGAGGAATAAAGCTCAACTAAACAACTTATCTATACCTGGCTTGATTGACTGGATTACAGCTAACAGAAGGGGTAAGAGTATGCAAGATATTGATCTCGAACTCTCTTTTGCAGCTGCTTTTTGTCACATATGGAGGGGAAGAAATTTTAGAATTTCATCTCACATTGTTGGAATATGAATGTAGCTAAAATCAAGAATGAAAATCCAAGCATAGGAAACGAGTAGAAGGCTAGGACTGGGAATTAGGGAGAATAACAGCGCGGTAGGAAAAAGCTTTACGTGTGGTGTTGATGACTCAAGTAAGGGTGTGCCTTGTCGTAGCTCGGGTGTGTTATTGGATGCCTGTGCTTGATGTCGATCTCTGAACGTTTTGAGCTGTATCGCACCAAATGTGTGCTTCTCGAAGTTATTAACGAGGACATTAACATGCGTAGTATGTCGTCTGGGCTCTTGATGATCAACCAGCTGTAGGATCTGCTGATATATCCGAAAATGTTGACAGTTATTTACATTCCAATGAAAATGAAAGGAAAGATAAAAGAAAGGTAAGGAAACTGAGAAGGAACATCATTTTTTCCCATCTACTTTTTCTTTCAGCTTTCTCTTCCGTTTTCCCCCTCTCTCTCTCTCTTTCTCTCTCTCTCTCTCTCTTCTTAGATTCCAAGCATACCCTTATAATGCAGGCTTATTAGTAGAGGTAATGCTCCTCTTGCGAATTAAATGGGCAGAAGTGCATGAAAATTAATTACTAAAATGATTATGAAGATAGATAGGGTTGGAAATTTGAACCCAGGGGCTCTGCTGTCCCTCACAGCACCTACTGTCCCAGCTGAGCGGGACCCGCTTTGGTTTCGCTCCGATGATCGGAAACGTTCACTTTGTAGAGCTCGTTGAGTATAACAATTCTGCAAAAAATCAGCTCGATCGAATATCATTAAGTCCCAAATCGAAACATTTTTATCTTGAAAAGAATGGATCCGAAACACTGAATCAATCCATTGGAACCCACATTATTGGCAAGCTATAAGTGTTCCAATCAGACATTTAATGATATCCAATATTTTACAGAGTTGTTCTACTCAACGAGCTCTACAAAGTGAACGTTTTCGATCATCGGAGCGGGCCTCATTCGGCCAAGACAGCAGGTGCTGTCCCTCAGAGCCCCTGAGTCCTTGGAAATTTCGGACACCCGTTAACACAAGCTGGAGTTAGAGGATTTGAGTCGACCTCTTTCCCTCGTGCATTGTTGCCGTTGTAATGGCTTTCACTTAAAATTAAGCTAAGAATATTTTTGTAAAGCTATATTCTTTCCTCTTGCCCAATCTCATTTTGAACGTACAAAGTGTGAAAAAATAAAACATAAAATCATTTTGAATACTCTTGTTTGTCGATTTCTTTGTCATCCTTAGGGTTTTGTGAACTCTTATGGAGATGTAGGGGTTCGATTTGACGGGATCTTGACCGTGGTTCGGGTCCTGGTTCCTTCTGTCACTGGACCTGCAACAAGTCACCAGGGCTGTGGTTGCCCAATGACCCTTCGACGATCAAGTTAGATGTAGGAAGAAGTGAATAGGTCTAGGGTTATGGTAGAATAACATACCTTCCTAGGCTAGTATCCCTTTGTATTTATAGACCTTGGTTTGCTTGGCCTCCAAGCTAGCGCGTGATGGGTACGCTCGGGTAACCGCCTTGGGTAACGTCATAGGTGACGTAAGGGATAATGCAGTTGTGGAGCACATGATCAGGTCAGACCCCAATGATTACGCTTGTGACATAACCTAATGGGACCCTCCTGGCGTAACCGTTTTCCTTCAAGATGCTTCGGGGAGTCGGGGTCGGGTAGGTCCCGAGCTGTTAGGCAACGGCGGAGCAATCAACCGGACTCCCTTTCTACTGAGCCACATATCAAGGGAAGCGCCATGATCTTCCCGACTCTCTTATTCATAGTAGACATGAATCCTCGCAACGGCTCGGTGCAACATGGCTCGCAAAGGGACAACCGAGCCCCGGTTCCGGAGCCATTACAGGAGATATTTTGGTTTGAATATCATTCAACTCTTGGGTTTACTCTCTAACTCGGCTCTCAACCTGAACAAATGAATTACCATAATTTGCGATGGCCCTAGGCATGGGCGAACGAGACCGTCACCTAGGGTTGTCATTTCTCACAAAGTTTTTACAACTAGTATATTTTTATTTCTCACAAAGTTTTTACTACTAGTATATTTATAGCCAAATCCCCATCAATCACCTCGTGCAAAATTTATATTCTCCTATTTGTAGTTTTAAAACTTTTAGATTAAATTTATGTGTCCTAAGAAGAAGGCACATTACCAATTCATCCATAAAATGTTTGAAATTTATTCAAAATTTTACATAATTATTTGTTACAAAATCAAAATGAATAAAACAATGCTAAATGCATATTGATTTTTGTAAGATTTATAATGAAATCAATAAGTCTACATTACAAAACCATTTACACATGGGATCAGAGCGCTGTAGTGCACAGCCGCATTACACCTTTTTAATGCGGCATCCGAACCGTCCGTCTTCTTGCAATTAATGGTGCAGATTTCATCTCAACCCCACCGACCTGAGCCGTTTACTGACGAAATGAAGCATTGATTGCCACGCCCAGAAACCCAAGTCCTTTTACAAACCCACACATATTGTGTGGGCTAGGCTAGGGAGATACAGCAATTACAGTTGATAGAGAAACCAGAGACGAGAGAGAGAGAGAGAGAGAGAGAGAGAAGAGCTGTATCGATGGAAAACTGGGCGAAGAAGAAGGAAGAAGAAGAGAACCAGTTCCAGCGTTTGCCAGACGACGTCGCAGTAAACATCTTCGACAAGGTCTCCGACCTCAAATGGCTGTGCAGAAGCTTCGTGGTCTGCAAGCGATTCGCTTCCCTCATCCCTCTCGTCCAAAAAGTCTCCATCAAAGCGAATGCCGGGAATTACCTCTCCATTCCTCGAGACTTCCACAAGCTTCCTTCTTCGCCATTCAATGTTTGGGGCACCGACATCTTCGCGAAGTTGACTCAGATTCGGTCTCTGAATCTCGACCTTGTATCCGATTTCGTCGCTAACAATGATTCTGTTTTCAAATGGGGTGCCAAACTCACCTCAGATTTCGACAGCCTCACGTTGCTCTACGCAGCATCTCTCTCTAAAATGAAGGAATCTGAAGAAGAAAAAAAAGAAGAGGACGATGAAACTGAGAATGAGATAACTCAGGAAGAGCAGATTTGCCGATTTCATCTAGCCTTTGATTGTGCAAAAGAGGCAATGCTGTGGCTACGAATCTTGTGTCGTGTTATCCTGAAATACCCGATGCTTCAGAGCATTACCATCACCGATTCAATGAACAAAGGGGTGAGGCTCTATTTGGGTGGTGAAAAGCTTGTGGAGTGCAGGAATGCCATTATGTGCCCAGAAGAGGCAATGCCACGGACGCAAGAGAAAATGCCTGTTTGGGTTGGGAGTGTGCCTGTTTTACAGCTCCCAAAGTCCGGGTATGTGATGAAAGGGGTGACCATTGTTCACTTGTCTAATGGTGATGATTCCGAGTCTGACGCCCAGTTGGCCATGGTGGATGCATTTGCGGAAGAACAAGGTGTTTTTTCGGAAGCAGTGGTGCAGATTCTGAAAAACTACAAGGACGGTATCAAAATGTTCCAGCACTAAATTAGTGATGAAATTATATGATTAACATGAATTGTTCTAAATGTGTCTCCATTGTTGGAAGAGTTTTCAAGGATTCTGCATTGATTTGAAGGTTGTTTGAAATCTTGAATATTAATGCTGCTTCTATTGAAATCATTATGGGTCGGGGTGCTAATCTTAAATTTCACCATCAAAGCAGAAGGAGAAACGCAATGGTAGTTAGGCAGTTGAATAGATAAAATTCATGCAACTAGAGTTACCAAAGAGTTTAAGAGTTGTAGCCTTTAGGAACCATTCTCTATCCATAGTGTTTCTTGTTAGTTGAGGGTCTGGCCACAAGAAACATTCTCTATCCATAGTGTTACAGAATTCTGCCTCCTACTTATGAATGAGGTTGTTTTGGTGGTTCCTTATTAGTGGAATTTGGCTTTGGATGCAGATACAACTCGATATATGTTAATTTCTACTGCAACCAGTCTACCCAGATTTCCGTATCTAATTTCTAGTGCTCAGGAATTAGGAAAGTGGAGACATACGTTTCCCCCAATTGTCACCAGACATAGCACTACTTGTATATACCGTACTTCGATTAACAATGTCGCTTTCCTGTGCATACAAACAAATATGATAGCATCGCCACAACGAGAAGGAAAATGTAAAAGAAATTGTGGGGTCAAAATCAAAAGGAGTTCAAATATTGTTAGTTTATGGAGGGACCATCTTGGATGATTGTATCTGCTGGCATTGCTGCAGATTATCTTGCTTTGCCGTTTCTTTATCTGGGTGTATTTTTTGTTGGTTTTGTGTGTTTAACTTATTAAAGTTCCATGGATATGTATTTTATGGAAGCTTTCCAAGATTCATGAGCTAGCCACCTTGACTGGGAACTTGGCAATAATGCCCACATTCAGTTTATTCTGGCAGTTGTTTGCTAGCTTATTCTATCTTCTTTGTTTGCTGTGCTGTGTGCTAGCTTATTCTATCTTCTTTGTTTGCTGTGTGCTAGCTTGCTATGAAGTAGCAAATTTTTTTATTGAGGAGGTGAATTCAGGTCATGGTGAAGAGATTTTGCAACTTTGAAGTAGAGATTGCGTTGAAATACCTGTTAAATTTTCCTGGAAACTTCCTGCTGTGGGAGGTGGAATTCTTCGCCCTATAAGAATCTGATTGTAGCTGATATAGAGAAGAAATATAACCATAAGAAATGTCTCGACGGCTAGGAATGGGAAAAGTATTGATGTGTTGTATGTGGTTGAGGGGAATCATTGCAAGGAATCACAGGCCAGTCATAGGAAAAAGCTTTAGGGCTGTTGTTGAGGAATTCTAATGACGTTTGTGCTCTCGAGGATCAACCTGTTGACAATGAATGAACCTTGTTTTGGGAAATTGGATGAAATAGCAGGGGAATCACCTGATAATGATATATAGGAAAATGTTGCTAGTGATAAAATCGCGACAATTTTTTTGTCCTTGCCTTTCTTCTCCCTCATATCAATCTACTTTTCCGATTTGGGGTTCGATATATAACATGCATTATGCCATTGTAGAACTTTTCAGTGGTCACTTCTTTCTCTATATGTATATCAAATGTTCCCCAAAATCCTAAGGAAAATCAAGCAGGAATATGGTTGTCAAGGGATCAGGTGCCAACCTAGTTGGGATTTTTATTCTCCTTGTGATGTTATAGATTTTGTAATTTTCTAATGGAGATTGGAAATACCTGGTATGTTTCACTGAAAACTTCCTGCTGTAGAATGTGAAATTCTTGCACAGCAGGAATTGGAGTGTAGCTAAAATGGATAATGAAAATCAAACCGTAGGGGATGACTAGAAGCCTGGGACTGGGAAGAGTATTGTCATTGTGTGTGTGGCTGAGGTTAATTCTAATGCAGGGTGTCACAGCCTAGTCATTGGAAGAAGCTTTAGGTGTGCTGTTAAGGACTCAAGTACTACTCCATTGTTAATGCTGTCTTAGAGTGTCTTGCCTGTTTAGAATCAACCTATTGGCAATGGTGAAACTGGTTTTGGGAAATTATCGCAGTGACATCGACTGTTTATTTCAGAAATTGTCTGTGAACATGAAAGGAAAGTCGAGGAAAATTAGCTTTTTGGATATACAATATCCAACATAGCAATGAAAATGGAAGGAAGGAGAAAAGAAGAGGGAAGGAACGTTGTTTTCCATCTCTTTCCCTTTTTAATTGTCTCTTCCATTCTCTCTCTCCCTAGATTCCAAAACATACTCCTAAATGATAGAGAGGCAAGTAAGGTTAGTAGTAAAGCTATGAAGAAGTGCAGGGTTAGTAGAATAGTAGTAGAGGTAATTAGGTGTGGGAATTTCCGACCCGACACGAACCCAACACGAAATTAGCAGTTTAGGGTAAGTTATTTCTGACACGAAACACATATATGACACGACACGATAACAGGAAAAGCTAAAAGGGTTGGGTGAGAGAATTCTAACACGAACACGAGATGACACTACACAAACACGACACGATACGATACGACGTGAAGTGAGAATTTATGAATGGACATGATAACACGACACGAACCCAAAATGAAGTTAGCGGATTAGGATTGGCTATTTCTCTGCGGAACATGAATAGAACACGACACGATAACACAAAAAACTAAACAGGTCGGCTTAGAATTGAGAGAATTCTGACACAAATACGAGATGACACGACACGATGCCCATCCCTAGAGCTAATTAATGCTTCCCTTGGAATTAAATGGGCACCAAAATTATTGTGAAGATAGGTAGGGGTTGAAATTTTGAACACAGCCCCTTGAACACAATACGAAGTTAGAGGTTTCGGGTCGATCTCTTTCCCTTGTGCAGTACTGTTTAGCTTTCACTTTCTCTCTATCTGCAATCACATCAAAAGCTCTACTGTTGTCATTAATTTTTTTTGGTCAAGCGGAAAATCTACTGTTGTCATTAATAGCTTTCACTTTCTCTCTATCTGCAATCACATCATGAAAATCAAGCTAATAATAATTTTGTAAAGCTATATTTTTCCTCTTGCCCAATGTCATTTTGAATGTACAAAGTGTGAGAAAATAATACATAAAATCATTTTGGCATTTTTCTCCGTCGATTTCTTATTTTCTTTGTCATCTTTAGGGTTTTGCAAAATCTTACGGAGTTATTTTGCTTCAAATGTCCCACAGCTCTTAATTTTCCTCCCTAACTCAGCTCTCCTCCTGAGCAACAAATCACCTTCGTCAGCGATGATTTTACTTAATAGGGCCAGCCCTAGGCATTAGGGATGTAAGAATTACCGATTAAACTATTCAAATCGCCATTACCAAACAAAGCCAGTGGGTTTTGACTAGTTTGTTATAGTAGTAATCAGCCAGTTTCGGTATCCAAATCCCATCAATCATTTGCCATAATTCGTTGAAGTTCCGAACTTAACTCCAATCTCTTTTTGTGAAAGAATGTTACAAAACATGTTGACCTCGAAACTAACATACCGGGATAAAATGGAGCATTGTACTCCTAACAACTAGGACCCTGCAACATTGTTCGTAAAATATTTAAAAAATAATAATTCAAATAATCTATCTCGCGTGATTCGCATCGTGCTAAATTTTTATTCTCCTATTTGTAATCATAAACTTTTAGACTATACTAATGCGTCTTAAGTAGAAGGCGCATTGCCGAATACATCCATATAATGTTTGATACTTGCTCCATAATTTTTTATAAAAAAAGAATGACTATTTCTAAACACCTCTGAACGCAATATTTTGGAAAATTTAACCGATATACAAGAGCAATTTTAATATTTCTGACTGTATATTGATTACCAAAAGATATTGGAAACTAATTTTTATAGTCCATTCTTATTGATATCCTCATTTCATTTTTTTTGTCTTTTAGTAAAAAAATATATACATTTTCAATACTAAAAAATAAAAAGTGTGTGGAAATAAAAAAGGAAAAATCACTCCCCAAGATATTTAACTTAACGAAATTCTAACATGCTTACCATTTCCGTCCCATAATTGTTCATTCTGCAAAACGAGAACTTAATCTGTTTGGAACCCATAGGAAGAAAAGGAAAATTTTTCCTTCCATTGTTTGGTTGGAAGAGAAATAGTGAAGAAAATAAGAATTTAAAGTGTAATAAATAGTTTATTTTTTCTCTTATTTTTCTTCTCTTTTCTTTTCCTTTCATTTCTATGGGTTCCAAACAGAGCCTAAAAGAATACTACACAGTCTACGCTGCATAATTTTCAGTAAAATTTCCAATCAGCCCTAGCGTTTCCAGAAATTCTCGCTAGGGTTTCGAGTTGATCACAGAGCAAGCGAGACACAGCAATTACTATTACAGTTGATAGAGAAACTACAGACTAGGAGAGAGAGAGAGAGAGAGAGAGAGAGAGAGAGAGAGCTGTATTGATGGAAAACTGGGCGAAGAAGAAGAAGAACGAAGAAGAAGAAGAGAACCAGTTCCAGCGCTTGCCGGACGACGTCCTAGTCAACATCTTCGACAAGCTTTCCGACATCAAGTGGCTGTGCAGATGCTTGGTGGTCTCCAAGCGATTCTCTTCCCTCATCCCTCTCATCCAAACTGTCTCCATC
>JAOTQK010061322.1:0-11992 GCA_025642025.1 Rhododendron ferrugineum | reverse complement strand
CCAATATTTCCCTCTTATCCTTTCATCATTTTTTTTTGAATCCTTTTAATAATTTATGAAATTTACGGGTCTTTACAATAATCATCACAAGATGTGGGCCTAAAACTCTAAAAAAAAGTTCAAACACACCTTTATATGGCCGGCATTTGTCATGGGAAAGTCATTGATCCCTGAAGGACACATAAAGAACTACAACCAAAAGAGCAACAAATGTCAGATAATACATCATCTCGTGCTATCAAAGAGAAATGGCAATCAAGATGAGAAAAAGTCTTCTGATGTCAATACCGAGCAACATTGTTTGACAGTCAAGTATTACATGTAATGAAAGCAAAAATCTAGCGCATATATTTTGTTTTGTATGTCGCAAACAAATGGTATGCACTGATGGTAATTCAGCATATCCCAAACACACACGTACCGGCATTCCACAAATAAAAGCAGATTAAGGAAATAAAATAAAGAGAATAGAGCAAACTCTCTTGCCTTCAAACCAAGAACACCAGCCTTTAGGAGACAATCCAGAGCACTTCTATTGAATGCATTTTCCGGAACCAGACCTCCCCAGAAACTTGTTAATATTGGAGTTGAGTAAACAACACCAATCATAAGAATTTTCATGTATAGCTCAAGGGCATACCAACATCAACATGGATCCTCTTTTCTGCAGCCTGGGTCTGTTATGCAGATACAACAAAGATAATATGAAAAGGCAATAGTTTGTAAGTTTTGGCAATAAATAAGTAAAAACCCAATAACACAAAAATTGATTTCATAACGCTTATAACCAAAAATAAAGTCCTTTTTTGTTTCAGCTTTTTTACTTCTTTTCCCTAGACTTAAATTACACCAAGACTGACTTCTGATGTTACGAAAATATCAACACACAATAAACCCAGAACAAAGCCTTGGCTCATACTCAGTAACGGTCAAATGTTTTAGGAATTTTAGCAATACAAATCTCTCAATTTCAAAAAGCTTCAAAGCTCTTTTTTTTATTTTTTTATTTTTGAAGAAATACTACTTCAGAAGATCAATGGCACATTCGATTAAATCTAAATCGCTTCTTTTAGAAAAGAGTACATGAAAGAAGTAAAGAACCAAGATCCACAAACCAATAGCAACTGCCGTAGTGCCTGAAGGAAATCCTTCCCACTCTTCTCTCCCGGGATCATCCAGATGAGCATGCCTGCCATGAAGGTTACATCTTTAGCTCTTGCAAAAGTGAATTTGAAATCCTCCAAACGATTTGCTCAATGCTCCTAACTATATAGAGCAAATAGACAAATCGGTTGAATACAAACTTTTCGGAAGAAAATGTTCAGTAAGGTCATCTCATTAGTTTTCCAGTTCAATAGGGAACCAATGTGATATGCCAAACGCTAAAATGTTTTGAAAAGATAATTGTCCCCATTATTTAAATCTTCTCTCTAAAATCAATATCAGGTATTCAGGTCAAACGACTAACAAATCAGGATTTTGACAGTTTTCCAACAGATAGCTTAATTACTGAGAGTAAGTCTTTTAACCATAGAAATGTCGAGATTTTGATGGTTTTCCAACGGAGAGCTTAATCACTAAGTGTAGGTCTTTAGCACAGAATTGATTGTCTACCATTACCGTAAGCACATGGAGCTTCCTCGCTTTCAAAAAGAATTTACTGCCCGTAATCTTCCTACCTCTGCAAGTCTGAATCCTAAGCAAATTTTCTAGTGGCTATAAATAAAACAACTCATGATTCAGATTCTCCCTTCAAGTGAAGATGCAATGCAACTTTTTCCTATGTTTCGTAAGCTAACAAATATTACAAGCTTATTTGAATTTTATATGCAAGATAATCTATGGGTACTCTTATTGTTGTACATGCAATATTTTGTATCCTATATGCAGTGTAATGCCCTCTCCACTTCCTACCCAATTTTGGACATCTAGTTTAGAATTAAAGAAGAACTTAGGGAAAGCAAAACAACAAGAAGATGAATAATTTTTCGTTGGTCAAAGAATTAGAGGCGATTCATAAGGAGATGATTGCCACAACTTACACATCAATCAAACCAGGCATGACAACAGCGTCCCCATAATCAATCACTTTTCCACACACAAACAGAGGAGAAGAGGGGGAGACGGGTTTTCATCGAGAAAGAGAGAGAGAGAGAGAGAGAGACCTTGTGTGTGTCCAACGCCTTTCTCAACTGTGTGAACCTGATCTTGGGCCTGAAGATCTCCTCGCCCGATTTGGCATTGCCAGGAGAAGCTTGATCGAAACCCAATTTCTAGGGTTTCAGCCGACGAAGAAGAAGATTTGTTTACCTAATTACTGATAAACTTGCTCTAACGATATAGAACGGAAAAAAGACTGAAAACAGAAAGATTGAAGAAGCGATTGATAAGTAGAAAGGGAGAAATCTATATAGACATATACACACAAAATGTGAGAGAGATACTTGTATAGAGAGATCTAGGGCTTCGCGAAACCCCATTGTTAGGTAAACGGCGATTCACTCTTTGAAATCTTCCTCCCAATCGGCGATCGGGGAGATCTGCACTGCGATCGTATATATCTGCAACACAAAGAGAGAGAGAGAGAGAGGCGCTTTGGAAGAGCGTACGTGAATAATGAAGGAACGATGGATCGTGGGTTTTGATATATATATATATATATATCTTCAAAAACGCCTATATGAGTGCCAGCCCGGTCCACGTGAAAATTTAGATTGCGCGGCTAAATGAGTAATTTTTTTATCACGGTTTTTTTAGACTTTTTATCTCGCCATAAGAGTGAGGTCATTTATCTCTTTTTTTTTTTGCGCTAAAGTTTTTTATCACGCTACAAGGATGAGGTCTTTCTCTTTTACCTCGCCACAAGAGCGAGGTCTTTTATTCCGCGCTAAAACCCACTTCTTATCACAGTTTTGGACATAAACTGAGATAAAAAAATTTGAGCACCACTTTTTATCACGCTTTCACAAAAAACCGTGATCTTTGTGAACCTTCTTAGTGTGGTATTTATATATTATTGTAGTAGTGATACATTTGTGTGAGTATATAAGGGAGGAGTGTGAGAAACACACTCACACCCCTCACTCTCTCATTCCCATCCATCTCTCTATCTCTCGGTCTCTCCCTCTCTCACCCATTTTTTCCACCAAATCACCTCAAACCCACAAAACCCAACCTCCAATCCTTCATTCCCTCGTGTATTGCAGTCTGTATCTTGCCGGTTTGGGCTCGGTGGAGGCGTATCCCTTCCGTTTTCAAAGTTTGGAGCTAGGGCTTAGAAAATCCTTCGATTTCATTCTTCAATCTTGAGGTAGGGAGTTCTAACTTTCAATATATGTTTATGACTTGTTTCTATTGCTAGATTTGTGCCATTGATCGTGGTTATTGTTGTTGAGGTTGTTGTAGTTGAGAAACCCATTGAAATCTGCTGAAATTCTGCTCGACAGCCTTTGTTATCGATACCTTTGCCATTGTTATCGATACATTTGTGTTCCAAAACCCAGAAAATCACTTGTTATCGATACCATTTGCCATTGTTATCGATACCCTTGCGGCTGGAACCATTTTGACCAAATGATATCGATACCTTTTTCCTTGGTATCGATACCTGTTGCTTATCTCCAGCTTTCACTGTTTTGCTCTATTTTTCACCGTTTTGGTTTCCAATCACTTCCAACCCATTCAAACACTTCCCGAATGATCCCTAACTTGATTTCTTGTATTCGAAGACCTCATTGAACGTTCCCATGACTCTAATGCTCGTTTGGACATGATTTTACGAAAATCGTTTTACGTATCAAAGTTGGGTTTGAATGATATAAACGTGACGGAAAAAGGATTTTGAAACATTACGGACACGACGAGAACATTCAGGGCTCATCGACGGGTGAATGTCTGGCAGAGGACATCGGGGTCCTTTAATTGGCCCGACAGGAGCTATATGCTCGTATTTGATACTTCAGGACCGCCCTACGGGTAAGGTGCCTGACAGAGGACATTGGGGTCCTTTAACTGGCCCGGAAGGAGTTACGGCTCATGACACATGTACGAAACATGTTATGACACATGGTGCATAGAAAGGTTATTCAATGGAACTTATGGTTGGTTCTGAAAATGGATTGTTGGGATTGAATTGCTATTGTTGTTCGTTCATTGGATCTTGTTGCCATTGTCCATCTTGTAATCACTCCTACATTTCATATGCATACATTGTTAGATTAGAGCTTTCTACTGGGCTAGCAGTAGCTTCATGTTTGGAGTGCATGGATGTGGTCATTCTTTTGAAAGCTAACCTAGAGGAGTTACCCAGTCATATTTGTAATTTAACTTTTGGAAGATGTATTTGTAACTTCATTTGATATTTCTTTGACTTAAAGGTGTTGTAAGCATATTTACACACAGGCCATCACAAATTTCAAGCACCTGCATGCCACTGGGCTGCAGATTGAGGAAGGGATCAAATTGGGACTCATTGGAAAAGAAGAAGCTCCTCCCCCCAAGAAACCTTCATGTGCCGTACATCTCACGCCTCTATAAACGCTGTTGATCCAGCCTTGCTACAAGATCCTTTCCAAGCCAGCCCTTCCCGAAGCTCAAACCGGCCTCACTGTAACTTTAGCCCTCTCTACATGACTCTCTCCCAAGCCTTAACCATTCTGAGCTGTCAGGGGCATCTTAAACCCTTGAACAAACCACTTCCTTAGCCACCCTATAGCCCAAACCATGACCCTAACAAATAGTGTGCCTACCATCAACACTCTGGGCATGAGACAGTCAACTGCATGCGTCTTCGCCACGACATTCAAGATCTCATTGATAGTCGAGCCATAAAACCTCCACAACCTGATGCACAAACCAAACCACCCCACAACACTGAACCACCTTGAAATATCAATCTCATAACCCTGTCTCACAACCTCATATACAACCCTAGCCAATACATTGTCCAAAGCACCCAAGCCAAGCCAATCTTGACCTTCCCAGAGGAGGATGAATGTCTCATGATGGAAGAAGAAGAAGAAACCAATGAGTCCGATCAATCGAAAGTGATCGATCCCGACATGTCTAACAAGAGTGATGAAGAAGAACAAGCAAAGGAGAGAGAGCTAAGGAAATGGAAAGGGCATTCCTAGGCAAAACACAATTTAGAAGATCCCGACATTCCGTTTGTGGAGGATTATGAATGGCTGCGCATCTGGTTTGAAAATAGGAGAAAGGAAAAAGAGAGGGTCATCATGATGAGAAGACACGCCCATTTCGAGCTTGCCCAAATAGTGGTACCTATCAATCGTCTAAGAATCCCGATGCCTCCAATTATCTGGGAAACAATCAACCTTATAGAAGAAGTGGAGGAATTCTAGATGCAGCCGTGGGTCAATCCCTACGAAGAGTGTGACTACAACCAATGGGTAGATGAAGAAGAAGATTTAGGCTTCATATACACAGACCCATACAGAACGGGGGAAAGTGACTTCGATGAAATGGAAGGAGAATATGATGATCCACTCGATGAAATCTCCTCAGCATCGCTGTTTAACCAAAGTAGCTGATCTCCGTGATCGCACAATCAACGAAGATGAGAAAGAAGTGATGAAGACCCATGCTGACACTTCCATTTGGGGACTGCTCATGTCTTGAAGAGGTAGCCACCGTACAAGCTTCGAAGATGGGTCCAGTTCAAAGGCTTTGTTTGGCAAAAAAGAGGGTGGAAAAGAGTATAAAATTGTGAAAGACAAAGCAAAAGGAGATGACCCTAAAATGCTGCAGTAGCTGAGAAGTCACAATATGGCAAAGAACATTGAACATTGTTTTTGTTTCAAACTAGGACAGGTTTTGGGCCCCTGTTTGGGTATTTAACTTCTGTTAAGTTAATTCCTTTCTATCATCTAGACTATGCTTATTCAATAATCTAATTGCAATTGTCATACACTATAGTCTCGTTGTCAAAAAGGGAAGCTTCAAAGAATCAGGTTCTTTGTGTCAATGACAAAAGGGGAAGAAAGAATGAACTTTAGTCGCTTAAGAAACTAGGTTTTTGTTAAAACTTAGAAACAAGACGCTATCCCCGTGAGAACACTTAGGGTTAGCTTGCCCATTGTGAAAGTACAAACACCAAAGGAGAGTCATAAAACTATCTCCACCAAATTCCTCTCAAAAGTACAGAAACCTCTTACGAGAAGTGCTCGTTGGGTAGCCCAAACGACCCAAGCAAAAGTAAAAGCAAAGCCTGCTAGGGCAAGAAAATGCAAAAATGCAGCCTAGGCAAAAGTTAAGGCATTCAAATGAAAGCTCGCTAGGGACTCAACCTCCATCAGGTAACCTAGACAAAATCAAGAGCATGTGAGAAGAAAAATCAAGAGTGTAAACCTAGCCTCAAAGGTGGTGATTTTGGAACTACGTAAAAGGCCTGATTCCCTGATCGGGATACGTAGGCAATCTCACATTGAGATGCGGCCCAAACATTTGGAGAGAAGGAAAAACATCAAGAGATTTGTACTCAATGATAGGCATAGCTAACCCTGCGTATTGAGCTCGCAAAAGATGAGTATGCTTTTTTCGAAGAATTGACAACGACAAAAGACACAAGAACTATTGATCATCCCCTCTAACTTAAAGGTCATTGACACAATAAACAGGGCATCCCAAAGATTCCCAAATTTGGCAGTAAGGCTATGGGATATGACAAAAGCAAGAAACAAAACAAAGGATAAGAAGGAAGAGAAAAGGGGATGCCACTTGGCTAAAGCAAAATCTAGTCTTCTTTAGAAAATAGAAATAACGGCTGGAGGATCGAACCATCGGCCGGGACATCAATTTTTCAGCTGTGTAGTTAATTCCTCGGCCAGCATTTCGTTTCACAGATTTCTGTATATCAGTAAAACTTGTTCAAAAGCCATGTCCTGACTGTCAGATGCAAACTCAAAACATTTATGGGCATTTCTCATTTCAAAAGGCTTAAATTACAAAATTTTCATTGTGGTTGCTTTCACTACACAGAATACAGTTTCTGCTTGTCTCTTTACTAACTATGAACAGGAAAAGAGAAAATCCTAAAGCTAATCATGATGGTGTCTCCGAGACGACCTCTAAGATGTATGCAAGGACTGCTCACTGGCTCCCACATCCTCCCTACTAGCAACTAGTACTTGCTTAGCCTCAAGCTGCGAGGACAAGCATGTAAACACTCAGATTCAAGAGAAGATGCAAAAACAAATGGAATGCATGAGAAAAGACCATACCTCAAGGATCCGGCGACGCTGCCTCCGGACCAAAGCCTCGGCACTCTGATAAGCGTGCAACCACTCCTGTACTATCTCAGCAGGCACCTGTGGAAACAAACTAAGCACTTAAGCACAAGATACAAAGCAGGGAAAGACAACCCGAAAAAAAAGTAATACCTGTGAAAGCCCGGCTGGCAGTGTGTAAAGCTGGGACGAACAAGGAGTAAGCACCAAACGCTCTTCCTCTCCATCATCACAGTGGAAGGAGATGAAGGAAGGGGCCCGAGGCCAAACAGGACCAACCAGAGGAGCAGCAGGAGGAACCAAGAATAGACAGCAGTACTCCATATAGTCCCCCGCCTGAAGAAGCAAGGCTGCCCAATCTCTGGCTTGAGCATTCTTTAAATCCTCCTTAGACATCAAGGAAGTGGATCTCATTGACGCTGGAGGTGGAGGAGGGACAAACTGTAGAGCCTCAACACGCGGGCGCCACTGGCTGGCCACCCGATCACCTAAGTACCAGGCTCGGCAAAAAGGACCCTCAAACAAGCTGCGAGTATGGTCCAAAATTCTGGAGCGTGCAAGAGGGGGATCCTCTGGGACACCACCCCAAGGGTCAAACCGTACCTGCAAAACAAAGGTACATCAGCCACAACACAAAGCAATGGAAGTCTAAGGACAAGAAATACAAAGGGAAGAAAAGGTACCTGATCGACCGTCAATCGGTCCAAGACTCGCCGCCACTCTAGAAGGCTCAAAACTGGCGACCGTTGCTTCCGTTGGCCCGCCAACCACCTCTCCTAGCGAGGAACGCAATGTGCATCCTCATGCTTGGTGTCAGGGGGGAACTGGAGAAGATGCTCGAAAGCCAGAGCTGAGAAATGGATTAGCAAAACAAGTTCAAAACTAGGAAAAGCCAAAACAGGAAATGAAGTAAAAGGGATGGATATATACCTCAAGCAACCAGTAGTGACCGCCGAGGATGGGACTCTTGTCCCGTGAACAGGCTTCGAGATTGCTGTACAAAGTAGCCAAAGCAGACGCTCCCCAGTTGAACTCCCAAAAGGCCTCCAAATGCTGCAGAGGAGCCAGAAACTGCGTATGCACCAAACCATCCTTGTTGGCAAACAACGTTTGCCCAAGAAGATAGAGAAGGAAGGCTCATGTCAGCTGTTCGACGCTCACCTGGGTCAGAATATCGACCTTCATGAAAGTCTTGCTCAGCCAGGCAACGTCAATATGACCTCGGGAATGAAGAGGAGGCACCTTGCCCAAGAACCACTCCAAAGCCCCTACCTGCTCCCAAAGCCTGGGATCCACCCGAAGAGGAGCTCCACCTACTCGCAGGCCGGTCAGCAAAGAGAAGTCACCTGGTGTGACCGTCATCTCACCGGCAGATAGGAAGTGGAATGTGTTGGTGGTGTCCCACCATCTCTCCACTAATGAAGTCATCAACGACCAATCAATCTTAGGAAGATTGAGACCCAGAATGAACGTCTCAAAACCGGTAGCGCGCACCAACTCCCGAGCTTGCTATGGCAATGCCAAAAACCACTTGTGCACCTCCTTGCCTCCGCCACGAGCCTCCAGTCTCCTATTTCTCTGCAAAATCCCACCAAAGACAAAAAGGGAGTCAACTTCATGATTGCATAAACAAATGAGAAAGCTAGGGGCATTAAACTCAACATTTAAAAAAGCATGCATTGCCTAAACGGGGGGCACGATTATTTTAATCTTTTTAAATAAAACAATTTTCGACCCAACCACGGGTCCTTCTTATTCATGCCCCAGGCTAAAAGGGATTTCATCCCGAGAATAAAAGCTTCGTGTCTGTTATCTATCTCATACAACAACGTCAACATCTTAGCGGCTCTATGCCTGTGCTCACTATTGCTTAGTAGCTCTACGCTCGCTACCCTAGCGGCTTTATCCCCATATCCACTATCTCAACTAGCTCTACGCCATAACCAACCAATTCTCAATTGGCTCTACGCCGCCTCAATCAACAAGATATCATTTGTTCTCATGCTCTACGCTTGAATGCTCAAAATCCAACATTTTGAATGCTCGAAGCTCTTCGAATGCCCAACCATTGTGTATTGGATGCTCAAGTTCTACACTTGAATGCTCAAGCTCTATGCTTGGATGCCCAACCACTGCGTACCGGATGCTCAAAGCCTGTACTTTGAATGCTCAGATTCTGCCATCCGAATGCTCGAGCTCTACGCTCCGAATGCTCAAGTCCAAAACTTGAAAGAAGCTCTACGCTTAAATCAAACACACATGCACGGGCCCGTGCACATTAGCATCAATTGCATCACCATTGTCACAACGAGTCTGCATCAATTACATCAACATCTAACCATTATCATCACATACACATATTTTGCATCTATCTCTCATGAAACAGGTCAATCCTGCAATCAACCGGCTCTACACCTCAGTTTTATTGATCGGTCCAGCGCCTCGATCCTTTGGCTCTACACCAAAATTTATGACAGAAAAGCTCCGTGCACAGACCATCAGAATACAACCAGCTCTACGCCTCGGTTCAAATCACCTCAAGCTCTAAGCTCCGACAACTCAAGCTCTAGCCTCATGGCTGCAACCAGCTCTACGCTTTGATTCAATCACTTCAAGCTCTAGGCCTCGACTCCTCTGGCTCTACGCCAAAATTTATGATGAGAAAGCTCCGTGCACAGACCATCAGAATGCAACCGGCTCTACGCCTCGGTTCAAACACTTCATAGCTCTATGCTCTTCAGGCTCTTGCCTCCTGATTACAACTGGCTCCGCGCCACGGTTCTATCACTCCAAACTCAGACTCCACAGGCTCTCACCTCATGACTGCAACTGGCTCCGTGCCACGGTTCCCTCCTCTCAACGCTCCGTGCTCCAGTTACTGGCCTTGCGCCTCCCATATCTCAAAAACTGGCGTCCAACTCGTCTCCAGAAGATGGCTTGGGTTCCACCCCATATCTCAAAATTGCATCCGGTTCATCCCCAGCAGATGACTTGGATTCCACCCCAGTTACATCAATTCCTTCTAGCTCATTCGCAAGGATAGGCTACTCTACCGAGCTCCCCTCAGTCAAAGTAAGGATGATCAAGAAAAGCAAATGACTCACCCACCGTGTATTGGTCTACCCCAAAATTCTGAAGAAGCTCTCCGCAAATATTTCCTCGGCAGCCCCGTGCTCCTTCAACTACCCTCCGCCAAAATTCTAGCTTAGCCCAGGTACGTCGCACTACGGCTTTTAAAGCCCGAAGGTACAGTAGACACCCCAACTTGGAAATCTCGGACACCTTTTAAGCTCCCAATGATGATAAACAAAGAATGACTTAAACCTTTGGATTGATCTAAACCTCTTGGAGCGCAACCTTTCGAAAATCGTAGACAAGTGGCCGATAAGCTTCCCAATGATGAAAACATGCCTTGAAAGCTTTAAAAAATGCTCTTTGTACTCAAAGGAGTGAGAAAACACCTTAGAACTAGGTATGAGAATGCCAAGTAACACCTAAAATGAGTGAGTACGTGTTTTGGCCATCGTGGCACCAACGGTCTTGGTTTAGTCTGCTTTCAGCCCATTTTTCATAAACTAAACTTCCTTATTTTTATGTTTGGATTCCACCATCTTCTAGTACATTCAAAACCCTCTTTATCGATATATAATAAGCCTTAATCCGATTTGAAATGAGGGAGATACAAGGATTTTGCCTAAACGACTTCTTTTTTGACCACCTGTGGGTAGAATCGTCATATATTTTGATGTACAAATTTTCTTTGATCCAAACAACTTGGGTTAGAAAGTAGACTTGACAAGCTTTCCAATGGATCAAAGAACACCCAAAACCGAGTTTGAGAGTGTCTGGGGCGGCCTTGCGAAGTTTGGCCAGCTAAGCAGTCAAACTCTACTGCAAAGTATAAATATTTCCATCGTACGGGACACTTTCCACCGTACGGTACATCTCTCTAGACTTAAGTTCAGGCAGCTAAAATCTCCACCGTGTGAAAGAACAATGTCCACCGTACGACACACATTTCCACCGTACGGTACATATTGCCGCCTTTATTTTTACTTGACGGCCAAGTTTCCACATTCTTAGGCCGCCATAGCTTGAAATAGCCGCTGTAGGCCTGCAGGAGGTCAGTACAATCTTGACGACCAAGCAAAACCTTTGAAAACTCTCCTATAAATACCTAAGGGTACTGTTTTAGAGGAGGGGGCATGGAGAAAGACAGAGAGATAGGGAAAAACAAAGAGAAAATCAGATAGAAAAAAAATAGCCCATCACACCTCAAATGCCCTGAAAATTAAATACCAGCCTTCCATACTTCTTCCAAATACCAAACCCACTTCGAAAGCCAAGTTCAAAACCTTTCAAAAGACGCCAAAGCACTCCAAAAACCTTTGAATACCACTGTTCCAGTGTACTAAAAGCCTGCATACTCATCCAAGTTCGCACCAAAGTCACCACTTGAATCTCAACTCTCCAAGGAAGGCTCTCAATCCGAAAGGTACAAGTTTCTGCTTTTAAACTCTGAGGGGAACCATTAAGTTCAGACTAGTTCCTCATACCAGTTTTGGGCTTAAATGGTATGAGCAATCGCAAGAAAATCGACAACCCGAATATTTCTACCGCGCGGCACATATTACTGCCGTACGGCAGAAACTCTTAGGGGGACAAGTTCTATTTTTCATCTCATCCTTTCTCCTTTTCATGACATTTAATTTTAATATGCAATGAAGTTCTATTTTCTCTTTAGAATA
>JAOTQK010061216.1:0-12015 GCA_025642025.1 Rhododendron ferrugineum | reverse complement strand
GAAGGAGCAGTAGATCTAGTCTATAAATGGCAAGAGGTTGCAGGTAAACTACCCGAAGACATTTTCATAAGACTTAAGTTACAGCATTGGGAAGAGCATGATAATAAATTTATGGGTAGATTCGTCGCTTTGTACCTAGGGAAAATCGACACACTTCTCCCAATGATGAATCAGCGATTTCCTGAATTGGATTTGAAGCAAAAGGATTGCATTGAAACGAGTTGGGTTGAAACTACCCTTCTCTGGCAAGACATGGACCCAAAACAGACTAACCTCTTACTTGACAGAAAGACCACTTCAACTTTTGGTCCTTCTCCCTTTAAGGTGAAATCGGACTACGTTAAAACATCAATTGCAAAACTAGCATTGGAAGAATTATGGAAGAAGGCGGACAACACACCGGGATTGGTAATGGAATGGAATCCATATGGAGGGAAAATGAGTCAGATTCCGGAGTCGGAGACACCATTCCCTCATAGGGCCGGGTACAAGTTCAAAATCCAGTACTGGTATTTTTCTAACGACACGTTAGAGCCACTGCAAAATGTCTATGACTTTATGGCACCATACGCATCGCAGTCACCACGAGAAGCGTTTCTCAACTACAGAGACCTTGATGTTGGAAAGAATGGAAACGGTGAGGATCCAAATGTTTTTGGGGCTAAGTATTTCAAGGGGAATTTCGAGAGGTTGAGGAAGGTGAAGACGAAGTTTGATCCGGGTAATTTCTTTAGGAATGAACAAAGCATTCCACCTCTTTCTGCTTAGAGGAATCATTGAACTTGTAATAAATTTGTCTTAAACTTTCTGTTTATCATGTTGTGGTGTTGTTTAATGGAATCTTATTCCCTAACTGACAAAGTGATTCTATTTTAGTACTTATTTCTGATGGGTACATTAATTACTCCTACGAGGTTGCCAGCTTGCTCGGAAGCCAACGCGTTCAAAGGCAAACAATTTGGGTTATAAGAGCTGAAGGCATGGGTGAGCCAGGGTTATAACACTGCTAAAAATCACAAAACTAAAACCAAAAGAACAAAAACTGAATCGAAGTTCACAGCCAAAGATTACACATATACAACAAAGATTCAACATTTCTCTGGGTTATGAGGTCAACTAATTCTTAGGAGACAAATTCTATTGTTCACTAATTAAGGATAGCAAGCCCATTTGAAGGGACAGCAAAGCCCCATTGAAAAACATATATACATGTCACATGCATTATATACACACACACAAACCTCTTTTGATAAGTTTCATTTTATTTTTATTTTTTTTTACGGAAAAACATTTTCCTACAAAATAGATCATGTCAAAGGGAATGACTTTTAGAATTCTTACAAGATTACACTTCAAGAAAATACATATAGAAAAATAATTTTCTTTTACTTCACACGCATTACTTCACTTTTCTTGGGAATCCATTTCCAACATAATATTCCCGACAATCGAACCAAGTCTATAAGGGAAAAATGCATGCATGTGCCTAACTAGAACTCTAGAAGAATGAGACAGAAAGTTCCTTCATGCATGCGCGTTTAGGAAACTTTTCTCATCTTGGATTAATTAACATGTTGACTAGATCGAAGTTTGTTATATACAGTATTCTTGAAGTCAAAAACCCGGACCTAATCAAACCTTATCCTTGAATTGAATTGATCTCCACCGGATCAGTTGCATATATCCACATTGGCTTCGACTCATTGTTCGTATTTCTTTTCCTAAATTAATGCACTTGTTTGGCTGCTCAAGTTAACACGTTCTGAACACATTGAGCGGCTTGGATCATCGAAATTTGATCGGGAAATGGGAGGTCTTGACGGTCCTTCTCTCCTAAGGACCACCTCTTTTTAGTTAAAATGCGGATCTCCTCATTTCTGCCCTTTCCCGATCGAATTTCAATGAGCCAATCCGTTCAATGTTATCAGAACGTGATTTTAAGGGTGCGCGCGAGAAATCAACAAAAAAATGACTGGGAAGGGCTTCATCCGAACAGTTTTTTATTGAACGGATCAAAAAAATTGCTCAAATCAAGCCTTTTCCGGTTTTTTTTTTTTTTTTTGCTGATTTCTTAAAGGTACCCTTAAAATCACGTTCTAAACACATTAAGCGGCTCGGATCATCGAAATTCAATCGGAAAAGAGGAGTCCACATATTTTATTTTTTTTCAATCGTCATACATCAGCGGGGGTTAGTGGAGGGTGTTAGGGTTAGCACGGGGTCCAGAAGCTATCCATAGCTTGAGAACCAAGGGTGTTGCTCCAGCAGGAGTCGAACCCAGGACCTCTCCCTTTAGGGGAGAGATGACATACCAACTGCACTAGGCAGTGGTTGTCGAGGAGTCCACATTAAAATGTAAAATGAGGAATCCACATTTTAAGTGGTCCTCATTTGAAACATTCCGTATATCTATATACACGAGCAATCGGGAAGGGCTTGATTATAGCAGTTTTTTATTGAATTTCGATGATCCAAACCATTCAACGTGTTCAGAACGTGATTTTTAGGGTACACACAAGAAGCAAAAAATATGATCGGGAAGGGCTTGATTATAGCAGTTTTTTATTGAACCGTTTAATAAAAAACTGTTCGGATCAAGCCCTTTCCGATCTTTTTTTTTGCTGTTTTCTCACAAGTACCCTTAAAATCACGTTATGATCATATTGAGCAGTTCAGATCATCAAAATTCAATCCAGAAATGGAAAGATCTGTATTTTAACTAAAATGAGAATCACCTCATGTGAAACGGATTTTATATATATATATATATCACTATTAGGATCCAATTACGTACGTCATGTCCCAATAGAAATATATACATGAGAGATTTTAGAGGTCAGTGGGGGGTGCTCCATGGGACCACATCATTGGACAATGAGTCATCTAGCATGCAAAATTTCAATGCCTAGATTTTATTTCTTCAAATTGGATATACGGAACATATTTATTACGAACATATTTTGCTTATAATCTTTTTGTTCGAACTGAAGTAGTGATATTATATATAGGAGTTATGGCCATGAGTTATGTGGTAACTTTTGATTATCCAATTTTGATTAGTCCACTATGGATGCTCTAATAGTCCGCATGATTCTCCCCAACACAGAAAAAGAACTCGTCCGAGTTCAAGTTAAAGCCTAAATATTGCACTCCTTCATGCCAACGAATTAAGTACTTTGAATATGGCAGCTTCTTGATTTCCTTTTGGTTCCAAGTAATCTTGGTGGGAGGCGCCCTTCTCCCTTGGGCTCTCTCTCTCCTCCCATCTCACCCTCCCCTTTCCATTGACGTCGGCTGCTGTTTTCCCTTAATTTGTTTGCCGGCGCGAGCCCTCCTTTCCGATCTCTCTCTCCACTTCTTGTCGTCTCCCGCCGGTAATCTCTTGGGTGGATCCAGTTTCTCGAGTCCTAACGGCGAAGTGGCATGCGGCAGCAGGTGGAGGGGTGTTTTGGGCATTTGACACCCGCCGGTCGATATCTCTTGGGTCGATCCGATCTATGCCTAACAGCCTTGGGTGTTTCTCCCGCGGCTGATCTGCAAGCCTCCTCAACCTTGGTTCGTTTGGTGCGTGTGTGCGTAACTGTCTGGTTTCTACCCCAGACAACGGCGGTCGTGACAAATGGCAGTTGTTTGTGGTGGGAGGTGTTGTGGGTGGTTTGTTTGAGGTGATCAGCGGCGGCTTTGGAGTTGTTTTGGCTGGGGCAATTTGGCAAGTGGCTCCGCAATGGCGGCGGCGGTTGCGGGAATAGTAGTCTGGTTTCTAGGGTTTGGGTTGGGTTTGGGCTTTAGCCCTTTTTGGTGTTTTGGGCTGATTTAGGGGTGTGTTGGTTCCTTACCAACCTTTTTGATGTTATTTTTCAATTTTTTTTTAAAATTGTGAGGTGAGATATAGTGATAGGTTGAGCTTGTCCTTGTTGACGTCCCCTGGTGTATTATAGTGATAGGTTGAGCTTGTCCTTGTTGACGTCCCCTGGTGTATTATGGTATGGTTTCTTTTTTGTATCATTAATTTTTATGATAGGGAAAAAATTTCGTTGATAAAAAAAAAAGTATATCGTTGGCGATATCCTGCTTGATAACAAAAAAAAATCTTCAATGCCAATAACATTAATCATTTCTGAGCTAAGGAAATATGTTCGTGGGTAGTCAAAGGGATCCAATAATTTGGGTGCAGTTTCATCATCAAGTAACATGTGCACGTTGCCGGAACCCTAATGTTTGCAGAACAAGACAACGTGAGCATACCTTTGCCTCTCGTCAACAAAGGCCTCCAACGCCTAAGTTAGTCCACGTACTAACAAGAAAACCCTAATTATAGTGTACTTTTCTCCTTAGATTTTCTCTCTTATTTATAGTTTCATGTCTGACTTGCTCCTCAAGGGTTAGAAAACCTTTCATGTTAGGGATCTTTCCTTATATGGAATTATTCCATATAGCAACCCAATCTTTGTCTATCATGGGCAGCATAATCTTTTTCCTTATTCACAGGATTCATGCCCATCTCCTAGGATACTTATTCTAGAATACTCTAGAATAACCTAGCCGCCCTACTTCATAGAGTGGTCGGGCTAGTGTTTACTTCATAGTTCCTATACACTTGTATCCCTTGCTCGGCTATTATGCCTAGCACCTTTATACAATATCACCGACCAAGTATCGTCGTTCGTCTTTGTGCACCTTCTCGTGGTTCCGCCGACCTGGGCACATTCACGTACGTGCTCGGCGTTGCTCTCTATGGTGCACCCTCACGTGGTGTCTCTATCACCCTCACATGTATCGCATATGCTCGGGTATTATTCTTCCTGTATAGGAAGATCCCTCTTCACGCCCCATTGAAAAAGTTCGCTTTAGGCCCCGTAAATTTCAGAGCCAGCACATATATTAAAGCATCATATAAGAAGTTCTAGGTACATGCACAACAATGACTATTACTTGACAAACTAGAATGAAGTAAATCATCCATTTAATGAAGCAGCGAATGGAAGATGTAAATCTATAACAGCCGAGTAGAAGCAAGTTAGGTACTAACACACGAAAGCCCAAGAAAGGAAAAAACAATTGTGCAACATTTTAGTTCCAACAGAAGAAGAGACCAAAATCCTATAGCAAGATATCTAAATTTGTGGAAAAATGTGATACCGAAACAAAACATGTAGTGTTATATTTCTAGGTCAGCCCAAATCGATTTTAGTTTGTATGGAGTCCTATTGCTTCATGACAACCTTTTGCTTCGTCATTAGGCATGGATGTCCTAGACTACCTTATCCTATGGAGGTAGAGCCCTTCTTATTCAATCATTCTTGTTTAGTATTCAAGTCTATTGGAGCACCATTTTTATCCTTCCTGGTAAAGTGATTAAGGATATTAAATGTACCTTAATGACCTTTCTTTGGTCTGGTCCTGAACTCAAATACTCCGGTGCTAAAGTAATATGGACTCATCTTTGCTGTCCTACGGAGGAAGGTGGGTTAGGTTTCAAGGGGATCAAAGTTTGGAATAGGGTTGTCATGCTTAAACATCTTTGGGCTCTGTGTATGAAGGCAGACACTTTATGGATCAAATGGGTGCACACATACATCATTAAAGATCAGCGTCTTTGGGCTATGGAGGTTCCGTGTGATGCCTCTTGGACTATGAGAAAGTTGCTTGGTCTTAGAAAGTTTGGTCAATCCCTCATTGAATATCATATTGGTAACGGAGAAAGGACCTTCTTGTGGTGGGATAATTGGCACCCTCTTGGTCCCTTATATGATCGATTTGGGGATACAGTGGTGCATAATGTTGGCAAATCTTTAAGGGCTAAGGTGGCTTCAATAGTTGAAAATGGGGCTTGGAGATGGCCCAGATTAAGAAACCCCCTTATTCAGACCATCATCTCTCACACTCCTCAGAATTTTGGTTCCACACCCTGAGATGGTGGATTCAGTAATTTGGGTGCCTCATCCTAGGGGTATTTTTCACTATTAAGTCCGCTTGGGAAGCTATCCGGAAGAAATTCCCTATTCAGCCTCGGTTCAAGGTTATTTGGGGTAGTCATAAGGTCCCTAGATGGTCTTTTATACTTTGGTTGGCAGCTCTTCATAGACTGAGTACTAAGGACAGATTGGGAAACTGGGGTATGGCTGTAGATGCTCTTTGTTGCCTCTGCCAGGATGAGGAGGAATCACATCATCACTTGTTCTTTGATTGTTCATATTCTACACGTGTTTGGCAGTTGTAGACACCCCAATCTGGGTCTCCGAATAATCTTTAAGTTTCCCCAATGATGAAATAAGGAAAAATATACATTCAAGGCTTGGATTGTTGCTCCTTCTCTAAACCTCAAGAAAATCCCATAGGGTGGCCCTTGGTTCAATTGCAAAAGAAAAAGATGCGTTTACTTTGTCAAAAATAACTTTTCTCATGACACATTGAGGGTAAAATGGGCACACATTTCAATGTATAAAACGACTTTGAGTGAAACCAATTGGGTCAGAAAGAAGACTCGACAAACTTTCCAACGCTTTGAACCGCGCTCAAATTCAAGTTCAGAAGTGTCCAGGGCGCCCCCGCGAAGTTTGATGTGCTATGCTGTCACACAAAACCGCGCGGCATTCCAAAAAATTTCCAAAAGTCACTCCACCGCACAAGATTTTAATATACAACACGGCATTTCTCATTATGTCGCACGGCGTTTCGGAAAAAGTTCTGACAGTTGCAGAAAGTTGTCGGCCACGCTTGCAGGTGCAATAATCCGGCCTAGAAGCCCCCTCCCCTCTTTTTTTTGATCATCATTGGCCCTCTTGCCTATAAATACCCCCCCCCCCCCCCCCTCTCTAGTTGAGAAGGACCCCTTCAACTCAATAGAAAGTTACTCTAACATTTTCTGGGTTCTCACTCTCCCTCTAAAAAAATACCCCCATTCTTCTTTTCCTCTTAAGTTCAGTAAACTACTGATTTAGGAGGACCTCCACCTCAAAGCATCCAAACATCCTCACATCCTTCAATCCCCATTCAAGCTTAAAAGGGATTTTCAATCCAAATCAACCGATCTATTCCTCCATCTTCAAGCGCATTCAAGCTTCGATCAAAAGGTATAAATCGATTTCCTTGAGCTAAATCACATTTAGCTTTGAGGGGAGCTCACCGAGGCCCTTCCCAGTCTTTCTATACTGGGTTTGGGTCTCAAACGAGCTTTATATTCAAAAAGCACAAAAAAATAATTTTTGCACTGAACTCAGTGAACCGTACGGTGCTTTAAGGCACCACACGGTTTACTGAGGAGCGTCGTGCGGTATTTTAGCCTTGGTATCCAGATTCATCATTGCCTGTGAGGTCAGGAGCATATTCTGGGCATATTTCTAAATACTTTCAAATGTTAAAAACCATTCTGGTGCACTGTGAGATCTCTTAAACATTTTAGATATTTTTTTTATAATGGTTTTAACATCCTATTGAGTGACAAAATGAACTAAAGGAAGCCACTCAAACTTTTTTCGGTCAGAAACACAAATCATTTTCCAAGCCTTTGGTTCATCTTGAAACTTAAAGGTGAAAATATTCTGGAACATGTGGAGTAATATGCCACACGACAAAATGAATGTGCCGCACGATATGTTAACCCACTGTGCGGCTGTATGTTTCATTATGTTGTAACCTTTTTTTATTTTATTTTATTTTAGTTTTACAGTCTATCTTGCTCACGTCCATCTATTTTCATACTGTACAATGTGCACACCGAGCACTTTTACGTGTTATGTTAAATCCCATGTCCCTTTTCCATACATGTTTTAATCAAAGTTAAGTTTTTCGAACGATATTAATTCCCCCATTAAAAATGTTTAGTAGAGACTGGTCTTTACCGGGCGAGCGGGGTGTTTTTTCAATAAAACCTTCCCCGTTCGTAACGTGGCTCCCGAACCCAAAATCTCAACGTTTTCGCTATACCAAAAGCCTTATCATTTTTCCAAAACAAACTCTCGGTTTCTCGGATCATCCATCTCAAAAATTTGGGTGGCGACTCTCTTCGGGCGCACGCCGGTCTGGGAGCCCACAATGGCGACTCTGCTAGGGACTTTTATTCAATACTTTACTTGTGCTTTTTTTTTTTTTTAAAGAATAAAAAGTATTGAATAATTAAGAGAGCCAAGCTTGAAAGGCATTTTTCTTGGGGGATTTAAAATCATTTGAAAATCTTAACTTTTTTTTTTCTTTTTACACTTTGCACCGCACAGCCCCGTTAGTATGTTTCGGCAATCTTGTCCGGCTTGCCGGTGACAAGCTCTCCCGGGATACCTAGCAACCCTCGACCATGATAAGTCATCGTGTTGTTCGACCATTGTCTTGCAATACACTTGACATGGGGAGTACATCTTGGCTCTAGTTCGGGGAACCCTTCTAAGACAAAATCCGACTTTTGCACTTGTGCATAACCATAGAACCTTCCCAATTAGGATAGGAACCCATGGTTAGGACTTATGTGACATATCCTACTTACGTGCTCAACTTATATCGGCATGCCTCATGGATATCATACATTCATCACGCACTCATGCAAGCTAGAGGTCAGACTCTCACAAATCGGTAGGTTAATCCGCCTTTTAGAATAATTCTAGGTTCTACGGTCTTTAGAAGATGCTAACACCCGATGAAGAGTCATGCCCCATGGGACGCACGTTGCTTAATACTAATTAGTCCTTAAAATGACGTGTTTGAGGAAAATCAATTCTTACTAAGTCTTTGATGCAATTTTCAATCAAAGGTTCAAAGAAAAAAAAATAAAACAAAAAGACAAAAAAAAATGAAGAAATGACTAAAATAATAATGTTGTGATACTTACACCGCTTAGGCTAATAGCGCCATGCTGCTCACGCCACCTAGTCGTAATACCGCATCATTTTTACCACGTCATTTCAAAAATGAAAGTTGAACCTTTGAAAAAAAAATATGAAGACGTAATTTGTTTTGATACCTCTTAAGTTTCGTTATTTATAAATGATACATTGTCAAAAGAAATTCTGAGGATCGAGACAACTTTTTAAAACCGTTTCCTGTGAGTCTAAGAGACTTAAAATCTATGGAGTTTGAGATACCTCTGGTGTTTGTCGTGCCCGAACGGCCCCTCTGGTCTGGATCTAGCCTTAGGATTTGCTTGTATCTAGGTTTCGGCAACCTCATTACTTTGTCTCGGATGGTCAAGATAAGGAGATTGGCTCTGATTCCGAAGCATTCAGAATTTAACCTGCCTGACACGACTTACCCGTGGCTGCTGAAACCCTTGGTATAGTCATATCCTAAGTGAGATTTGGAGCTGAGGTAGATCTTAGGATGTAGACGACGCCGATGACATTGCATGGACATGATTCTCGGGCAGAATTTGAGCCGCCTTTTTGCTTTACTATCAGTTCTGAAACATTTGTCGAATGACTTCACCCAATTGGAACCGTTTGTAAAGAGAAGCTCAGTTACTGGTGGTGATATCTGAAATGGTGGGACAAATGAATGAAATAGGGGAAATCAGGCAGGCAATTACGAACATAGATGGTCAGCTCAAGTCAGTCGTTGCCGATGTCCAAAAGAACATGACCATGATGTTCGAATCAATGCAAGAAATCAGCGACCGCCTACCAGCCAAATCTACTCCGAGTCCAGAATCATCGCTCTCCAGGGATGCGCCCATCGCTAACCCCCAAGTGGCAGGACTGATTGCCAAAATCAGCAAACTCGAGGAATCTATCCTCAAAACAGAAAGGATGGGGAGGGGTGAAATAGACATGGATCGTTTAAGTCTGTTTCTCAATGCAAAACTGCCTGAGAAGTTCAAATGAATGGATTTTGCCAAATTCGATGGGACTATTGATCCAAAGGCCCACCTGCTAGGGTATGTTGGGTCCCTTTCCATGCGAGGGGTCGGAAAAGAAGCCATGGCTCAACTGTTTCACGAGTCACTTACTGGCCCGGCTCTACAATGGTTCCTTTCATTGGCACCCTCGAAGAAAAAGACGTGGGAGGATATTGGAATGGCTTTTGTGTCCCAATTCGATTTCAACATTGAGCTGAAAATGACCACCCGAGAACTTGAGAACACCAAAATGAGCGAAAATGAGAGTTTCGCTGACTATGTATAAAAGTGGAGAGCCAAAGCTGCCCAAATGCATGATATGCCAGACCTAAAGGAGCAGATGCGTATCATCACTAAAAACCTGCCCAGTGCCTTTGCCCCCTACATGGTTTTGTCACAATCGTCTCCTAATTTTGAGACCTTCTATGATTTTGGATTGGCTGTTGAAGAAGCCCTTAGGGATGGTACCCTCAAGAAGAAAGAACTCGCCTTACAAGGCAAGGGACTCCATCCCGATAATGGCGAAGTCCTTTTCGAAAATAGCAATACCTTCCACGTTGGGAACTCCTCAAATGCCAAACCCCTCAAAATAAACCAGATAGCTGATAAACAAACTTGCACCTTCACCCAATTCAGCACACCCCTATCCACACTCTATGAACATCTCCTCAAAGCCGGTCTCATCAAGCCACTCCTTCCAACTCCTTTGCCTCAAAAGCTTCCAGCCTACCACAACCCAAATGCCTTCTACACCTTTCACCAAATGCCTGGCCATGTTACCGATAAATGTCATCGTCTTCGTCACAAAATTCAAGATCTTTTCGATAACGAAACCATCCTTCCCCCACCAAAGGAATCAAGCACCTTGTCAAACCACCACATCAACACTAGCTCCACTATATTTGACCCCACTCACTATATCATCCCTGCTTACTTACCCAAACCAATTATACCCATTCCCGATGAATCCAGTATTTAAGTATTGGAATTTGAACGAACAACGGAGCAAACAGAACTTAAAGAGTTGAGGAAGGCTATGGAGGAAATGGGCCAAAAAATGGATACACAGATGATCCAAATAGGGGCTTTAACACAAAAGATGGATAGTCTCCTCACCTTCCTAATCACGGATCCAAATCTAAAGCAAAATGCGAAGGAAGACATGGATGAAGGGCGTTCACCCCCAAAGATGAAGCTCTCCGAAATGTTCAAAGGCCTAGCCGAAGCAAGCGAGGCCTGCAATATAAGCAAAGATTCCGGTACCACAATGAGTCATCAACTTAACCGCAGCGCCAAATTGAGAACCTCACCCCGCTTCTCCGCACCCCAATCCCTGGTTTATGGGGCACCCCACTCCCTCCAGCTCCTCTACCTTAAAAGCTCTCAGCATCCCATAACCCAGGTACCTTCTACATCTTCCATTAGATGCCCGGTCATAACACAAATGACTGCATCCGCCTTCGCCATGCTATCCAATACCTCATTGACAAGGTCATTAAGGCACCTCCTCAACCAAAGCCAGACCTTGTGCCTAAGCGCAATCCTTGCATCAACGCTGCCTTGTTTAGCAAAGAGGAGTAAAATGTCAAGAGCCAGGCAACTGTCCGACTTTCCACGAGTTTTGGAAATCTTCGAAGTTTCGAGTCAAGTTTTCATCCTTGTTGTGTCAGTCTGTACTTCGAGTCTTTCATGCTTTTGCTTTTGTGTCTATATGTTTTCAAATTCATGATTGTTGTCAAGAAAAAGAAAAAAAAATCAAAACAGAGAGTCAGTTTCGTAACCTTGAACTACGTTATGACCTGATTCCTTTATGGGATACGTAGGCAGCATCACCCTGAGGCCCGGTCACGGGCATTCGAGTCGATCGCAAGGTTCAGTCATAGTCTTTCGAGTCAATCCCTGTTGGTTCGGCCGCTGTCTTTCAAGTGTCGCGTAATTGTGTCAAAATCATCATAATAAACTCAGGTTTTTATGATTATTCCCGGCCCAACTCGGAATTATTTTCCGCCATCACTTGAGAATCATAATAATCACTTCAAAACACGAGATGATTTTTTATTGAACCCTCACCCCATGCAAGAAAAACAATTTCAAGGGACTGCTCCCCGACGCCATTCCAAACAATGCCTTAACTCTGGAAAAAAAAAAAAAAAAAAAGAAGCTCTCTAGGTCAAGATCTCATAATCTGACCTAGG
>JAOTQK010061192.1:0-12021 GCA_025642025.1 Rhododendron ferrugineum | reverse complement strand
CAAAGCTCTAAGCCTCGATCCTTTGGCTCTACGCCAAAATTTATGATGAGAAAGCTCTGTGCACAGACCATCAGAATACAACCAGCTCTACGCTTCGGTTCAAAATCACATCAAACTCTAAAACTCCGACACATAGGGCCCTCACCTTGTGAATGCAACTGGCTCTATGCCTCAAACCTGCCAAGCTCCTCAGGCTCTAGCCTTATGATCAAATACCAGCTCCGTGCTTCGGTCCGATCAAAACCACTCAGGCTCTCGCCACATGACTACAACCGGCTCCGTGCCTCGGTTCTCTCATCTCAATGCTCCGTGCTCAAGTTACTGGCCCTGTGCCCCTCATATCTCAAAACCGGCGTCCAACTTATCCCCAGCAGATGGCTTGCATTCCACCCCAATTACATCAATGCCTTCAAGCTCGTTCACAAGGATAGGCTACTCTACCGAGCTCCCCTTAGTCAAAGTAAGGATGATCAAGAAAAGCAAATGACTCACCTACTGTGTATTGATTTACCCCAAAATCTTGAAGAAGCTCTCCGCAAAGATTCCCCGGCAGCCCCGCGCTCCTTCAACTATCCTCCGCCAAAATCTTGGCTTAGCCTAGGTACGTCACACTACAGCTTTTAAAGCCTGAAGGTACGACTTTTGTTTCCAACCCTCCAAACTTTTTCTTTTTCTTTGTTGCCTCCAGAACTACGGTTGGTCTGAATTTCCCCTGTGGAATACGCAGGCAGCCTCTCGGCCCGACCATAACAGAAACCTTTTTTGAAAACCCCTTGGAATAGTGGTTGGACCAAATTGAGTTGTTTTTTACAGCTTTGACTCTTACTTAAACATGTCTTGCGATTCGTCTAAGTTCAGTCAAAGAGGGGCATCTGTAGACACCCCAATTTGGCCTAACAATTATTTCAAGTCCCACCTTGGGAACCATCCCGATGATGAAATGGATACAGTGATTGCTGATTGACTTCTTGAGAACCTTAGGACTTTCGGTAAGAACTTTGAGCCACTTAGAGAACCCAATCCAGAGCCAAATAGTCTTTCAGACAGAAATACAGTATCATAGGAGAATCCATCTATCTGCCGTAACATTGATCTAATGGCCTTAACATCAATTCTTCACCCGAGCAACCTGTTGCATGAAAATCTCCCTGAGAGATCAATCCCTTGGCCGCAAGATCTATCCTTCGGCCGCAACATCCATTCCTCGGCCACCAGATCTATTGCTCAGCCGCCAGATCGTCCTTTTTCCAGATTCTGGAACGTTCTGTCAAACGTTTGATCCGTTTACAAAACCCTAGCAGCCTTTTTCCGATGCGTTTGGGCCACGTTCAGGGATCACTATCAAGGGTTTGTATCACTCCCCAACTCCAATTCCCACCATGCATTTTGATTGGATGAGTTGTGTCATCCCTAGTGCCTATATCAAGGAGCCTTTGGGTCCCAAAATTAATATACCAACACACCATCATCAGCCACGAAACTCTGAAAAAATACACTCTCAAATACCCTCAACAAAAGCCCTAACCTCCTGAAGGCAACCATTAATCCGACAATCAAACCCCGAAGTTCAAACCCTAACCCTAGGGTTTTCGAGAAGCAATCGGTCAAATCACCCACAATCCGAAGCAATCAAGCCACTGAGGGATCAAGGTGGTGAGGCTCAAGGGCCTCTAGTTCGATTTATTTATCATTTTTATGCTTAATCGTAGTGTTTGATCATCTGCTAACTTTTTCTGTCTGGTGTGAGGAAGAACACCGACCGGGGCTTCGATCCCTCGGCTGGTACATCAAACCAGGAGGATCTCTCGGCCGTGACATCAATCCCCGGCCGTGAGGTCCATCTCCCTAGGACATGTTTGTTTTATTCAGCTTTCTGATGCATGTTTCAATTACAGTCTTGGCTCACCATTAACTGCTTAAAGGCTAAAAACAGACTACGTTTTAGAATTGAATAAAGCAAGTGCATGTCTTTTGTAGAGCAATTATGGGCCAGCCTCACGGCTGGGCAGAGAGGGGTGCCTAACACCTTCCCCTTACTGTACTTTTGGCTCCCGTACCCAGAATCTCTATCTATTTTCCTAGTTTTAATAAACTAGGTGGCGACTTTGTCTTGATGATAACTGCTATCGTGTGGCGATGTTCCTAGCCATGGGAATATTCACGATTTTGGTTTATGAAACAACCAACCAAACGAGTAAACAACGATCAATCTGTATGGCGATGCCCTGCTCCCAGGGAAGTGTCTACCATTTTTGGCAACTCTACTGGGGATTGTTTAGGAGCCATAACCAAAAAGGTCAACATAAGACGAACACATGCTTTATCTAATTCATTTATCATATGCATTGAGCGGGCAACGTCGTTGAGTTCACCTGATACCCCGACATGACACGGGCTATGTTAGGGGTTCCAACAAACTCCACAGTCACTTGTACGTAGTGGTATATCAAAAAGAAAATCACCCAATCACCGCCTATGATGGGTTGGTGAAAGGACTAGTGCCCTTTGACAACCGACCTGTAGGAGGAGAGGGCTACCCCCGAAAGTCCCAGTCTCTCCAAAGTGCACCTTGTCCAAACCCATCAATGTCTCAGCCAACACCATCGGGATCACATCCTTCCAAGCCTCGATCTGTACCGCAATACTAACCAATGCCAGGCTAGCACGACCAGCGGAGGGAACCAAAAGGTAGGCAACAAGCAAGCACATGCAAAGGGCAATCATGCGACGAGTCTGGTAAGCCATGTCTGCAAGATCCCCAAGAGGAGAGAACATCTCAATGAGTCGCATCACATTAAGATGACCGCCACTGACCAAGTAGCGAGCGGCCCCGCCGCTCAATCCCAAGACCGCGGCCAAGACCTTGAAGACGCTCTCACGAATAAGAGGAATGATGACCTCCCCCGAGCCAAAGCCGTCGAGATATGCGTGAAATTCCTCCATGGTGGGACAAAGCTCTTGCTCGCCAAAACGGAATACATGAACCTCCGGATCCCAAAAGCCAGCAGCCGCCCTCAACAACTCGGGACGAAGACGAATGTTGCGGAGGTATCTCATGGAGTAGAGACCATGAGCCCGAAAGTTGAGCCAATCGACACCTTCCATTGAAACCAACCATGGGCGGAGGGAACCGGTTAGGGAAAGAGCCATTAGGAAGAAGGAAGAGCTTAAGAAAGAAGAGAATGGAGTGGGGTGAGGGGAGTTTAAGGTTTGAATTTATAGGAGGAATGGAGGAGAGAACTTCAACTTTCAAAGACCCTTGGGTTCCAAAAGTTCAAATTTTCCATGAGTCTTGCATAGGGAAAAAGCTTGGTCATGCCCTTATAGCTCAATGCAGACATGCATTGGCTCAGAGATGCTATTACAGGGGTTAAACTTCAACCATCGTGCAATTTTTCTTGGGAAACAACAAAATTGGAAGCTGTCAGAAAAAAGCCACGCGCGACATACTAAAGCGTCGCACGGCATAATGAATCTGCAAAATCACCACGGTATAACATTGATATACCGCTAGATTATACGACGCCACGCGCGGCATTTTGAAGCTGCGCGCGGCATAATAAGGCTGCATTTCTGCAGTTTTTGACAGTAGGGGTTTGAAATTGATTTGGGGCATGTTGGGGCATCACAAACCCCCAGTACACACTCCAATGGGTATTTGGGACTTCAGGAATGTTTCACTTCATGTCACCTCTCAAAATTCAAGGTAATGGTATGAAAAGTCAATAAAATCCAATTCTTAAGCCGTATCGGGGTATCAAAGTTCGTTTTAAGTCATTTCGAGTCATTTCTTTGAGTCGCACAAGTCATTATGGTCAAAAGTGACTTAGTCCAAGTTTCGGTTCATGTTCAAAGCCAAAATTTGAGAATGTCACCTCTTAAAGTCAACATTTTCCTGCTTTTCAAGTGTTTTTCAAAAGTGAGCTCAAGCTTTCAAGTCATGTATCAAGTTTTGACATGCGCAGTTGTCATGTAAGGACATATTTGAGTCGGTAGCAAGGGCGTTTGTAGACTCTCACACATAGTGTCAAGTTTTCAAGGTTATTCAAGTAATTTCTTTGATTTCTATTCCCTCGTCGGTATGTCCATTTTGTCAACATATTGCTTACTGCAAATCTTGAATCTCGTTCAGTTTTTGCGATCAATGGCTAGTTGTACATTCCGGTTAATGTTTTAACTATTCAATCTTCTTTATACAAAAGCAATAAAAGGAATTGAATGGCATAAACATTGAAAGAACAAGTTTTCTATATAATCCCAGAAATATCCATGAGCCGAAGTATGCATCAAAATGTGGCATGCAAGCCCAATGCTAAAAAACCTATCTACCAAGGGTAAACAAGCACCCTATAAAAGGAAGCACGCAGGATCCACCAAAATAGCAAAAAGCAAAAGAAGGAGCTCAGTCATCATCCTCATCTCTGTCCTCGCCCTCCTCCTCGTCGTCCTCAGAAACCTCCTCCACCGCCTGAGAGCTAGCCACCTCCTAAGTACCGGTCGCCCTGGGCACGGTACTCCCAGAAGTGTCCTCCAGGTCAACGTCAGTAGGCTCGTCGATCTCATCTGAGACGGCGATAGGCTCGTCCTCAGTCCCTGTCGAGTGTCTCGCCATCTTCGACGGAGGCTCCTCTCGAGAGCCAGCCGAAGAGACTGGTGGCACCGGCATGCGAACAGACTTCCGTCGTAGTCCTCGTGAAGCCCCGCCTCTAGCTTGCAATGGTATAACATTCATAGAAGATTTGCATCACAATTGTGTTAAAGATAACAGGAATAAGGTAAATAGCTAGGGTTCAGGCATTTACCATCGTCCCACCGGCACGAGGAAACACCTCTGGAGGATGGCCCATGGCATACTGCCGCACCAGCTGCTCTAGGCCCATCGTGGCCATGGCCATCTCGCTGGCGTACTCTGGAGTCACCTGCACAGTAGAAAGATCGATTAGAACGTGCAGTGATAATGGCAAACATCTGAACGAAATAAAAGCATGTTATACCTGAGCAAGGAACTCCGGAGGCTGGACAGAAGGACGTGGCACCGCCACCAGACCAGGGGCTCCCTGAGCAGTCGTCACGTCCACTGTCCAGGAGAGTGGAGGTAGGATAGCCCCGCTCAGGCCCGCGCTGTAGCCTCGGCCTCCACCTCCTCTACCTCTGTCACCTCTCCTACCTCTTCTTCCACCTCTACCACCTCTGCCGCCCAACGTCTGCTGTGTCGCCTCCCAGGCAGCGTGTATCCCAAAGCTCTGCATCAAGTGCTGAGCCTGGTACTCCGCGTAGTCAGCACCTGCCTGGAAGAGCGGCTCCAGCTCCGGGTCTGGCCTCGTGAACCGCTCAACCTCCCCCCGGGTATACTGACCCGTCCTTTGTACCAAAGGAGGGAGTGGCCCAGGGACTCGAAAAACGTCCAGCCTCAGCGATTGACGTGACACCCGATCACCCAGGTACCACTGCCAGCCGTAAGGAGACTCAAGAAGTACTCTCCCCCTGGCCACCTCCCTACTCTGAGCCACATATGGGATATCAAAGCGATCCCATATATGCCAATGGACCTGCAAAGGAGAAGTGAGCACTGTCAGCATTTTATTGAGAGTTAAAATGAGCATGAAAGTAATGAACTAAGCAAAAGGGAGATGCAGTCATACCCTATCAGGACGCAACTCGTCCAGGTAGAGGCGGAAGGCATTCAGATTGCCCTTCCCCTTCTTCACTCCCCGATACTCCTTCGACCAACGCAAGGCTCGAGGGAGTATCACGTCGCTAGGGCACGAGGTCTCAGGAGGGTACATCCCTATCACCTCGTACGTCCAAAGCTGTAAGTCAAGGCATTGCAAGTTAACACAAGATACGTATATTGAACAGTGAATGGAAAGCTGATTATTAAAAAAAGAAAGAAGTCAAAATGTACCTCCTAAACCCTCCAGAACCCGCCGAGGCTCACTCCTGCCCCACGGGAGAGAGACCTCATGAAGGCATAGCACGTCCCCAGTCAAAACGGGCGATCTCCCCAACGTCCCTCAAGGCCGGTAGGAGCGAAAGGTGTACTCGATTACGCCTGTTGGGAAACAGGGACGCACCGAGCAAGTACAACAGGAAGCACCTCGCCATCTGCTCCTCCTGCGCCCTGTCTGTCGGGAGCCCCTCTGTCCAAAACCCCAAAAGCTGGGCGTACTGAGCGTTGTCCATCTCTGCCCTCAGCACGTACCCCAGCATCAGCCGCTGGAACTCCGCGCGCCTCCCCGTCGTCGTGTCAAAGGGGATAGGCTCACCCCCGACCCTCAGACCGGTGATCGTCGCAAAGTCCAAAGGCGTCACCGTCAACTCACCGAAAGAGAAGTGGAACGAGTTCGTCGTATCCCACCACCTCGCGGCAAATGCCCTCACACCTGGCGATCGTTGCTCGCCCTCGTCAAAACTCCAACAAACTCCCCGAAGCCCGCCCGTCTCACTATCTCCCTCATGGCCTCGGGGAGTCTCTCCCAAAACTTCGGCATGTCTGCCGCACCCCGTAGCACGAGATGGGATCGCCTGTTGCAATAAATTGGCAGTATTTGGTAAGCAGGTATAGCATTCAAGGGAAGTACAATATTCAAAGTAAGGAAATGAAAGGACAATGCATCAAAATTCAAAATGCAAATATTTAAAGTATACCTCGTCTCGGCGTAAGGAAAGGTGCTGCTGTGGGTCCCTCAAGACCAGAGCCTCGTCGTACGTAGGTCTCTCCGACCTATAAGCGTCTAAAAGAGAGGGAACCACCACGTGCTGTAAGACTCCGCCACGTAAGCTCCTCACCCCCTCAGGGCCTCCGTTGCCTCCTCTACGACGCTCCTCCGAGGGACAGTCTCACCTCCGGCCTCCTCCCTAGCACGAGGTTCCTCCGTGTCCCTGGCCTCAAACTCAGCCCGAAGCTCCGTCTCTCGGGACTCCAGTAAAGCCTCTGCCAACCCAGGCACTCCTCGTAGGGTCTCCACTAAGTCCTCCAGGGACGACTCCTCTAAGTAGTCGCCTAAACAGATGTGGCGCGACGACCCCGCACCTGCACCACTGCCAACAAACATGGCCGGTGTCTCCCTCTCCTCCACTGGCACCTCCTCGACAGCAGGGGCCTTCCCCAAGTCAGCTCGAGGCTCTCTCACGGGAGAAGCCTCTGTCTCCTCCTCTACTCTACCCGAGCCACCACTACCGTGAGCCTCCGCGGTCCTCTCCTCCAAACCCTCCGCGACGCCCGATCGACCCGGCGCCTCCTCCTCACCTCTTCATATCACTGCACCTAGCCCCTCCACACCATGGCCATCACCGGCCACTCCTCTACTACCAATGCCGTCGTCGTCCACCACGGCAGCCGAAGCCGTGGCCTCCTCAGCCATGGCCGCCCGAATCGAGAACTCCGCGGTCTCTGAATCACCCCCGATCGCCGAGTCACTCTCCAGAGGGACCGGGGCGGTGTAACCTCGACCCGCGGTGGTTGATCACCACCGGGTGTTTCAATATCATCCATATGTGAGAGAGAGAAAGAGAGAGTGCAGAGAGAGAGAGAGAGCCGAGAGAGAGAGAGGGAGTGCAGAGAGAGGGAGTGATCGAGAGAGAGAGAGAGTGATAGAGAGAGAGAGTCGGAAGAGAGAGAGACGAGCAGAGAGAGGGAAATTCGAAAACGGTGGAGCGTACTGTGTACGCCTCACCCATATATACTCCTCCCATGAACCGGTTCGTCTGGAATTAAATCTGGACCGGATTCAAGGCAGATACGCCGCACGGTGTTTTGGACAAAGCGCGCAACATAATGACCCTGACATGCAGAATTCTTCAATTTATTATGCTGTGCGTCTTCCCATAAGCTACGCACGACATTCTAGGTTATTCTGACGGTTCAGATTCTGAGAGCAAGTCTCGGCGTTTGAGTTTTGTTCTAAATTATGTTTGAACGTTCGAAAAAGGGAAAGCAGATAGATGCAGTAAAAGAAAAAAAAGAAAGAGGGAACTTTTTCATTCGTCAAACCCGGGGCGAACCCCCGGGAATCTTTCCATTACATTCAAAGAAAAAAAAGAGAGAAAACAAAAGAAAAATAGAAAAGTCCTACTGCCCCTTTTCTTGTTCTTCTTTTTCTTCTTCTCCTTCGCCCTCAATCGCTCCCTCCGCCGGACGCATCGTTCGCTCTGTATGAACAGTCGTCGGAGCCATTCGGATTCCCTTCGAAGTCCTCTGTGGTATCCTCAAACAGGTGCTCCGGAGCGTACTTGTCATCCTGCTAGTCAAATGCGAAATCCTGGAGGTTGGAGACCGCGCGACGAAGAGTACGGATAGTCGCAATAAGCCTCTCGATTTGCCGATTCAGTTGTTCAATCTCCCTGCGGTAGAAGGCCATCTTGGTCTCGAGGGAAACCACTCGCGCTGCTAAGTCGCTGTCCGCCATGTTTAGGCCTTGGGGATAAATCAAACTTGAAAAGTGTGGAGAATGTAGAAAGACTTGAGAGTTTTGGTGATGGGTGCCTAGAATGTGGCACCTTTCCCCTTTTAAAGAAACGTTAGGCGACGAAAGGGCACGCCTGTATTAATGGGCACCCTTAAACCAGCCAACTGTTCTCGGAAATCAAAAAGTTGCGAGAAGATTTGAAATGCCGCGCGCCACCTCTATTGGCCGCACGACATTTTAACTCCAGAAAATTAAATCAATTTTCTCGGAAGTTGATCAAATCCAGCCACCAAAATCTTCTTGGAAATCGAATATTCCAACCATTTTACAGCAAAAATCCTTTAGAAAGTCGCGCCATAATTGTGGGATCATTTGATTCTCGTCCTTGGGACTCGTGGAATTTTCGTCCCCCGAGGACCCGTCGTATCCGCATTTTTTTTGGTATTTGTCCTCCGGGACTCGACATGATTTTCTTATTCCCAAAATTCGCTGTAAATTTTACCTTGTCTCAAATTTTCGCCTCCCGAGGGCTTGTCTCATCTCGAGTTTTCGCATCCCGAAAGCTCGTTTCAAATTATAGCCTCCCGAGGGCTCGTGTCATCCTGAATTTTTGCCTCCCGAAGGCTCGTTTCGAATTTTTGCCTTCCGAAGGCTCGTTTCAAATTATCGCCTCCCGAGGGCTCGTCTCATCTTGAGTTTTCGCCTCCGGAAGGCTCGTTTCGAATTATCGCCTCCCGAGGGCTCGTCTCATCTCAAGTTTTCACCTCTCGAAGGCTCGAATTATCGCCTCCCTAGGGCTCTTCTCATCTCGAATTTTCGCCTCCCGAAGGCTCGTTTCAAATTATCGCCTCCCCAGGGCTCGTCTCATCTCGAATTTTCGCCTCCCAAAGGCTTGTTTCAAATTATCGCCTCCCGAGGGCTCGTCTCATCTTGAATTTTTGCCTCCCGAAAGCTCGTTTCAAATTATCGCCTCCCGAGGGCTTGTCTCATCTCGAATTTTCGCCTCTCGAAGGCTTGTTTCATCTCGAATTTTTGCCTCTCGAGGGCACGTCCCAAATTTTTGCCTCCCAAGGGCTCGAATTTATCACAATGCTTGCTCAAACACTTGGCACCACATGCACTCTCTTGTTCTCGAATTGTCTTCCGGGACTCGTTTTCTTGCATTGTCCCGATTGAACTACGTTGGTCTGATCCCTGCAAACGGGGTACGTAGGCAGCTCCGTGAGCGCGACCACCATCGTTACCTGTTTATGTTTTGATGTGTTTTTGTCTCCGTTCAAAGACGTTAGGGTGATGGATTGGGATTCCAAGCGTCACTCGTATCAATCAATGGTATCCAAGTTACATTAAAGAGGGACTACTGTAGACACCCCAATCAGGACCTCAGAGGTTCTTTGGACACCCCGATGATGAAAAAAAAAGGAAACAGTGCCTTTGCGAGCTTGAATAAAGGATTCCCTTAGCCAAATAGCCCAAAAAGGCCCAAAAGCCCTGGACTGAATCTGAAATACCGTGCGGAGTATACCTACAACGCGCAGCATATCAAAACCTTGTAAACCGCGCGACACTCCGAGGTTAGCCACACGACATTTCAGGTAAAGTTCTGACTGGCTCAGACAACTGTCGGCCACGCCTATTTGAGCCACAGCTGCAAGATGGCTCAGCTAAAAATGCATTTCAAGCCCGCCCAGAAAATACCTCCACCATTTGAATTCAAAATCCTTGGCTCTTGGCCGATAAATACACCCCTCCACTCAAGGGAAAGGGGCCCCTAACTTTCTTTCTCTTTCATCATGCTTTCACACCCATCTTATACTCCCAAGTCTTGAGAAGGTGCTCAAAAAAACATTCTCAAGGCCTTTCTTTGCTCCATTTTGCTCCTCACCGTCAAAGTTAGTCCCCTACTAACTTTGAGGCTTCAACTACCCAATGTACCATCTATTACGCACATCCATACCTGTCTTTTCCATTTGATCCCACCTATTCACATCTTTTCATCATTCGTCTTCGCTTTCATCATCTATCCACGATCAAGCTCGAGATCCAAGGTAAAAAAACAAGTTTCCTTGGGCTAGGCTCTGTCCTGGTCCTGAGGGGGCTCTTCTGTTGATAGGCTTAACCCCCTTTTGGTTAAGCTTTGACTTAAAAACCATTTTCAGAAAAATAAAACAGCAACTGTGCTGAACAAACTACGCCGCGCGGCTCTTTGAAGTGTGGCACGGCGTAGTATGTACACACGCGCGTCATTTCCATCAAGTACCGTTTTCTTGTCCAAGCTGCTTGGATCGTGGTTACCCTTCATCAGGCCTACTTGGACAGTCATAATGTTTGTCATTAGTGTTTCCAAAACAGGACCATTTCTACAAGCCATGTCTCACCATTTTACAAAGTTTTCTTGATCATCCCAAATGGTCAAGCATATCAAAAGCTATTTTTATGAACACGGCTTGGAGAAACGGTATCGTTCGAGATGATCTGGCAGTTGTATACCTTCTGAGTGTTCCAGGAATGGTGCACGTCAAATACGATATGCCGAGCGACGTTTTAAACACTGATGATGGTCTGACAACAAGACAGGTACCACGCACGACATACTGAAAGACCGCGCACGGCATTACAGTATGCCGCCTGACAGGTGACCATGTTCCAGACAGTTTGTTAAGTAGCTCCTTCTTTCTGTTTGCATCATCCTTATCATTCCTGTACAGATGACACCACTTACACGTCAATGTGATATATTCCTCGTGTCCCTTCCCCGTTGCTTGCTTCTATTAAAAGAGCTTGATTTTCCGAAAGATATTCAAAACTTCCCCTTTTGAAAATGTCTAGTGGAGACCGGTCTTACCGGGCGAGTGGGGTGCTTTTTAAAGAAAAACCTTCCTCATTCGTAATGTAGCTCCCGTATCCAAAGTCTTGACGTTTTAGCTTGATCAAAAGCCTTTTCCAAACGAGTTTTTAATTTCTCGGATCATCCATCTCGAAAATTCAGGTGGCGACTCTTCGAACGCACTTTGGGCGCGGGAGCCCACAGTCTAACTTGCATTGATGACACGTCTGAGTTCGACACAGAGTCTGTCGAGTCTAAGTCTAGCTCAGAGTCGGAGTTTGTGCCTCTTGGCCCTCCACGTCGTAGCTTCTATTTTTAGTTTGCGTCTTCTGTTCTACTTGGCAACCCCGAGGGTTTTATGACATGCGTGAGGCTACTTCTGAGTACTTTGCTAACTTCCGAGTATTTTGTTGGCTTCTATATAAACTATGTCAACCCTAAAGACGAAGGGATAGATTTCGATGGAAATATCCCCAAGGAAATGTGTTCCCTCACCGAAAGGGAAGACAAAAGGCATGCTCAGCCTGTTAAAAGAAATAGTAATTTCTATAAATTTGAAAGACAAGGATGACCCCCGAAAGATTTAAATTGGCTCAACATTGTCCTCAAAAGAGTATCATGCCCGGTCAGATAGGCTTGAGGAATTCATTGAAGTCTTGGCATGGTCTCACAAAGTTGTTAGTAATTTATTTTAATTAACGGATATCTGTAATTTTAACGTGGGGAGATAAATAAGTATTTAATATCATGGAGCTCGTAATATAATTGAGATAAGGACGGGAGTGC
>JAOTQK010061099.1:0-12038 GCA_025642025.1 Rhododendron ferrugineum | reverse complement strand
AGATTCTAAACGTGTTCGTACTTGTATCTAAACTAATTTGGGCCGTGGTGCCAAAGTTGTAATTATCTAAGCCTGAGGACTTGTTTGTAAATTAAATGGGAACTCTTTGGGTATTTTTAATGTTAAGTGAGGATCTTTAATTAAAATGAATCATTTAATTATGTTGAAAAACGAGAGCGTGACAAATTAGTATCAGAGCATCTAGGTTTGAATACTTTGAGACCGTGGGGAGACTTTAGTCTCATGGGTTCAAAAATCATAGCAAAATTCTTTTTACATGACATGTGTGCTTGCATGAATGAGTCAATACATCGGCGTGATATTGCATTTATGATAACATAGATTATGATGGTGTTGTTGACCCGTGTTGGGGAAGTTGAAGGTTTGATCTCATGATGGGATTGTAGTTGTTGTCATTGATCATTTTATGTTTTAAATTCTTGTAGCAAGATGTCACCGAGACGTGAGAAGAACCTCGCTAGGGAAATTGTAGCGGCATTGCAGAGTCAAATCTTTTGAATCTAGCACTTAGGGCTAACACGAATGACCGTGTCATGGAAGCGATGAGGGCGTTCTGCCGTACGAAACCACCTCAGTTCGATGGGGGGAGTAGTGATCCTCTTGTGGCCGATCATTGGCTTTCACAAATTCGTAAAATCTTTAACGCTCTTAAGATTACGGAAGATGACCTTCGAGTGAGTATTGTGGCCATTCAACTTATCGGTGAGGCGAATGAGTGGTGGGAATCGATTTTAGGAGCAAGAAGAGATGCTAGGAGAATGGCAAGGGCGATTAATCGAACAAATGAACCAGATGTAGAAAACCTGACTTGGGCTGAGTTTGAAGAACTCTTCGAGAATCAATATTTTCCAGAAATGTATCGTGAGAAACTTAGAGGACAGTTCGAGGAGTTAGAGCAAGAAAATATGACCGTCTCTGATTACGCTATAAAATTTCAATCTTTATCACGTTTTGCACCAGAATCAGTGGCATTAGAGGAAAGGAAATGTAGGCGTTTTGAGAAGGGATTACTACACCCATCCATTAAGTTGTTAGTGATGAGCCAACGCATTGGGAGGTTTTTCGAGATTGTTGAGTGTGCAAGGAGTGTTGAGAATCCAGTGGGTACGCAGGGAGATGAGGAAGTGTGGGAACCTAGGCAACCAACCGCTAGTTAAGCTTACCTTCGGGAAGTTTTGGGAGCCAAGGGAGGAAGAGACAGCGGGAACCACCTCAATCATTACATGTTCAACAGAGTTTTGGGCCACCTACTTCGTCGGGAAGTCATGGAGTTTCTGTCAAACCACAAATTGTGTGTCATCGGTGTGGTCAGCCGGGTCACTTTCGTGCTCAGTGTACACAACAACAGAAGGCATGTTTCATTTGCGGTGCACCTGATCATCTTGCGAAAAGATGCCCTCAAAAAGTAGGAGAGCATGGTGGGCCTAGTTCAATGAGACCAAGACAGAATTTTGTTCGGCATCATTCACAGTTCCAGTCTACTTCTGGCCAGGGGTCACGCGTTGAGCGAGGAGCGAGTCCTACCATTTCTCAGGCTCCAGAGACACCGGATGTATGGGGTACTTTCTTCTCTCTTGTTTAATTTTTTTGCTAGAATTCTTTTGATTTGGGAACATATCATCATTCCGTGATTTACATCTCTCATTTGACTTGAAATTGAGCACCGAGGATTCCTAGACCATACTTGTTTGCTAAGTAACACCTTCAGATAGTATTTGTCGAGAATGTGAGTTGGTTATTTTAGATTGTCATTTTGTCTTTGATCTTAGTGTATGAGAAAGGATTAGTTATCCCAAATGATTGCTTGCTATATGTCGGGTGTGTCTCTATACAAGTCGCCCTTTTACTGCTATTTTCTCTGTGGTCTAGTTGAACCTTGATTGAAATTTGTATATGGGCTTGTTATTCATGAAGTTGTTTGTTCACTGGTTTGAATAGATTTTGACACCTGTATCGATTAACACAACATCATTCCTAGTATTACTTATGCTATACGAATCCTTGTTATGCTATACGAATCCTTGTCAACATCATTCCTCGGTGATCCAAAGATCTACTTGGACAGCTCGGTGATTCAAATCTCTGAAGCTAGACTACAAATTGGAATGTACAACTCCAGATGGTACATTATAATCTAAAAGCCAAGTGCTACAAGCAGTTACAAACTGAATGACACAGACTGAATATCTTTCATGGCTTTCATCACCTTACGGGATAAAGCGTATTCTCATATCATACTGCAGTGATTACATCATATACGAATAACCTCCAAAGAAGAAAATGAACTAGCACAGGCAGCTAAACAAAAGCATATGGTGAGACCAGTCAGTGAGACCAATATAAAACGAGCAAAAGATCGATTGCAATCAAGTGACTATCAAGTTATACCATTGCTTCTTTCGCTGTAAGTCTATCTTGACGATCATAACGAAGAAGCTTATCAAGGAAATCAATGGACTGCATATGAAAAGGACAGGCGCATAATGAATCAGCAAATAAGCATGCATGAAGAGAAGTAACACAAGGTGTTCCCAAAAGCAGTTAATAGGCATAAATAATTCAGTGAGTGACCTCGGAGGAAACTAAATGTTGATTATCTGCATTAATAAATCTCGACCATGGCTTCCTGCTGTGCCTGCATGAGATTTAAAGAAAGTGAACACTGAAACCTAAAAGTATGCGCTCAGGGAGTTGCGGATTTATCTTCTTCATTTCCCTATCTGCTCTTTCATTATGTTTCAATTGTTGTGCCTGCATGATCCATCTTCTTGCTACAAAGGCCATGAGTAGTAGTTTTTCCTTTTAATTGAGCAGCAAGCTAGAATAGAAATCATGACTAACAGTAGCCTCTTTCTAACTTTCCATGGAAAAATTATCACACCTGTTATCTTTATACCGATAGTGGAGGTATTCACTCATAGTTAGTTCAATTTGGAGTAATCAAATAGAAATTGTCTTTCAGAGACATGCTGAGTGGTTGATAGCCCAGCCTTGATAGTTCTCCAAACAAAGAACTATTGAGGGTTCAACTTGTAGAAACTTTATATCCATCTCAAAGCCAATTGGCAATGAGTGGAGAGATCCCAAATGTTATTAAGTGATCACCAATTCCACTCCCAAGCAATGTGGGACTCTATTTCCTTTACAATCCCTCCCTCACTTTTTGCAATGATATATCTTCTTGCTACAAAGGCCACAAGTAGTAATTTTTCTTTCAAGTTGGCTTGCAAGCTAATAGAAAATAATCATTTCATACAAATACCTTCCAACAAGTGCATCGAGTTGAGGATCAAGCTCTAGAAACCTCAAACATAAATGCCTTATGAGAGTGGAATGCCCAACCACAACATTTAAGCTCCTTTTGAACCCAGTTAGCCAAACATCTATTCTAATATAGAAAGGGAGAGCACCACTTTGGTGTCTCCCCTTTTTTTCATTGTGTCAATTTTTCATCTTCCTAAATTACCCATTTAGAACCATTTTATTACAAGTTAGATATGTTATATCTTCAACATCTGTAACGAAAAATCTATCCGAGAAAACCCACCCACATACTCCTCCACTTTGTAACTGCAATAATGGTAGCTGCATTCTCGTCTCCAATGACTCTGAAGAGCAAAGGTTTCTCAAATAACAGCAAAGGTCAGTTCCATCACACGGTAACTGCTATGTCTAATTTTCTGCATTCTCTCTCTATCTCTGAGTATGTGTTGGAATTGTCGTTATTCAAGTGGATTTGCTTAATTCTATGGAGTAAACCATAACCATCTACTTATCTTCTTTCAAACATTAGAACGATGCATGATGAAGGGAGAGTAGTGTTGTTCTTCATTAATGTTTTTGTGCATCACGTCATTTGTAGATGTTCCATAACCTCCACTGCACACACACATTGAGCGTGTGCAACTTCTTGATCCTCATGCTATGCCTATAGGCCATCACTGTAAATCTACTCCCACAGTTAAGCAGCTTGCTTTGTTATATAACACGAGAAATGGACATGGATATGGAAACAAGAATATATCATAAAGAGGCATGCTAATACTGCAAATTACAGAGTATATATAAGGACGGACACGTCACTGCAATATAATCCTTCTCGTGGATTTACTATATTCTGTCTCTGAGATCTATTCTTTTCATTTTTTAGACAAGAGGACAGACTTGAGAAAAAGAGTGAAGCATGAGGAATTCCTAATAAGGAGGAATCCTCCTTCCCAGCGAATATAGATTGTCAATCAAAGCGAAACTCAGCTTTAATCCTCTTTTTTTGACAAGTAAAAACCAAATTTAATTTGAAGTTTATCACTCAACTCTTATCATATACAACCTAGAAATTCTTTAGCACCTAAAGGCTAAATAACTTGGAAAAAAATAAAATGTTTGCACTAAATTCTCACACATAACAACAAAATAACGATGTTATGCTTTATTTGAAACCTAGTTATCTTCTTCTCACCAACAGTAGAACCCTTTTAGACAAAAAAATGATTCAAAAAATGAGCTTGCAATCCACAGAGCTCAAGTTCATGATAGTTGATACATACTGCTACATGCCATCCAGAAATTTGAACAGTACACCAATCACCGAAAACAGCTAATACTTTCAAAACAAATGGACAAAGACGGGGAAAAAAAAAAAAAAGAGATTATTTCCTTAAACCAACGTAACATATGAAAAGCATCAAGATATAGATTTAAGGCCAAACTCCACACAACTGAGCAAGCATTTTGAATTTAGTCCACACAACTCCCAAATCTCAACCAACCAAAAATAGCCGACTAGAAACGTAATGAATGCACGCTCAAGAGAGAAAGAGAGATTTTACCCATGAAACGGTCTCTATGCCCCCTATCTGGGTGATCCAAAATTGGTAGGAAGGGAACCAAAAATATTTTCGTTGGAATCTTATCTGGGTGATCCAAAATTGGTAGGGAAGGGACTATGGACTAAGATTCAAATGATATCATGACAAATCAAACACAACCATCAGGGAAAAATATAAAGTTGGGCCTCTCATTATTAGCTCACTTTAGAGCAATGAGACAGATGCCCAACGGTGTATTGGATTTTAGGGGCCATGAGCCACAGCAAAAGCATGCGTCAGAGTGATACCCAGCCTATTTCCTTTTTTCTTTTTGTATTCTATGGCTACAATCATTAACAATAGTTCTCCAAAATCAGAAAGAGCATTAATATAACCTTGGCAATTTTGACAAGCTGGTCTTTGTCACAACCATAAAAAAATAAAAAATAAAAAAGGCTCCTTGCGAAAAATCTGCAAGTTACATGACATGCAAAAAGGCAGACATAAAATCCAACACGATGGCTTGGGGCAACTTCAGAGCAAGATAAATAGGTAACTAGCATCCAATGACAAGCGGAAAAAAGTATTTAAGCAGCATGCAAACAGATAATGACAAATTTTATGGGGAGATTGTTTTCCGATCTCGCATGGAGATGTAAACTTAGATGTTGATACTACAGAACAATCTAATGTATCACTTCGAACGACCAAAAATACCTCTCCATCAGGATATACAATATCACTCCAAGCTCTATATCCATGCACAGCTTGCCAAGCATGAGGACCTCCAATCGCAGCGAAAACAATTTGTCCAACATTACCTCACATATGTCGTTTGCCAGTTCATCCATCACAAGGTTTATGAAAATAATTGCTGAAAACAGGGGCTCAAGATCTATATTCTCTTCACCTAACAGACCACACAAAATGCAATAGATTCAACACAAGCAAATTCCCGAAAATTGGATCTCACAATGTGGGGGGCATGGTGGAAAATAGTCACGTATTCTTATTGAAGGGTGTTTAAAAGAAAAAACAATGAAACATTTCATAAAAATAGGTCTAACTATAAAAAGAATACCATATATACTTCATGATGCACATAACATTTGTGATTACATCATTTAAATTTGTCACTATATCAGTAGTAAAATGTTCCAAACCACAACCTAAAATGCATCTAAAGAATCCTAAGCATACGTACGATAGTGTCCCAAACATGTCCAAATTGTTCTAAAGAGTGTCTAAATGTGTCCATTGTCCCGTAAGCGACCAAGGGTAGAAAAAATTGGGGAAAAAAAGAGCATACACAACTTATTTGCATGTCGGATGCATATGACACCCCTACGTGTCCGACAACAGTACGTCACCTCCAGCAAAGTGATGCAAGAAGATTAATTAAGTGAACCCCGATGTAAAGCAAGAGAGGCTTACCAGGAAAGATAACTACATTTTGTGCTACCCCGTAGATGAAAGATGCCGGATAACTTGAAGGTTCCTTATTTACATGTCCTAACTGCACAAACATCAGCACACTTTCCCGGAAACTATATTCAAATTATTATTGTTCAAATTACAACGAACACGAGATCCGTGCAGGATTATACTAGCATATATAAATCCTAAATGGTTTTTTTTTGGTCGAATCTATTAAAGCCGAATCAAAAAGACAATGGGCCAGTAAACCCAAAGAAGAGAGAAGCCCATTAAACCCAAAGCAATTCCTTTATTTATTCATTTATTTTTTTGTTCTTTTTCCAAAATCAACTTCTCCCAGTGGCCGAACGCGGGGGTGTCACCGTTCTATGGAAATCTAGTTATATGTTGTACGAAAAAAATATGAATAAAAAAATTTAAGTAAGGTCATATAATTAGGTTTTGTCGTGGGTTTTTTTTTCGGGAAAAAAAATAAAGGCTTGCATCAACTCTCTTATGGTATGCAAATGCAAGACACTATGATATTAATTAATTTTTCTACCTAGTCAAGAGTTTTTGAAAACAGAAGAAGAAAAGAAGGGTGCCAGGGGATTCGAACCCCAGCGACAACACACTTGACCACTCTACCAGAGCTAGCTTTTGTGCATAATTCTTTACATATTTTGTATTTAACCTTTTTTGAGTATTTTGGAAACGAGGGGGGCACGTGCCACCTCCCCCCTTCTTAGGTCTGCCCCTGACTTCTCCTTCTTCTCATCGCAATTTTGTTCACGAAATGGAAGCCATTAAAATCCAGAAGCTCAAATCAAAATTGAAGCCCTAAAAACCCAGAAGCTCCAATCGAAGCCTTGTTCTCCTCCTACCGCAGTGGGCTACAAGCCATGTCCTTTTTGAATGCATCTCCCATTTTCAACTCGTTCATTCTCCTTTAGGTGGATGTTCTCCAAAAATAGGAACTAGAAACTGTGTCCTTAATATTTCATACTGCAAATGGCAATTGAACTTGACAAGAACTCACCAATGGAAAGCTTCCAAAAAACTTCATCCACAATTGGTGGGTATTTTCCAAGAAGATGAACCCAGTAACTTCACATTTCATTCTGCAAGCAAGTTCACGGAGAGAACTTATAAACCCAAAAAAAAGTTCACACAAATGGAGAGAGATGCATACTGCAACTTACTTTGTTCAACCAGCGCTGCAATCTCAGTGTGGTGAAAAATGACAGCAAAAAGTGTGCCGACTACCTGGCTTGGTATAGGGCAAAAGACTGGATGCAAGACTCGCTTGATTCTCTTTTGCCATGGATTGGTATGTTGCAATAGAATCTCTAGTCTGTGTTGTTGCCATGGCTGTAGATTTCATTATCAGAGTCGGCAGGAAAAAACTTTGGTTCCCTTGCAAGTTTTTCACCATCAATGCTGCTTCCCTCACCGTATTAGCTATGTCGATGAAGCTCCCAGCGGATCTTACCACTGCCATGTCGAGCAAAAACGACAAGTTTGCGAAACTTACCAGGAATGTTTTTATGACTACTGTAATCGGTAACTCTATGATTTCTTGTTTGCATCTATGAAGAATAATTAAGTTTTCATGAACACTGTGGCTTTTGGTATTCTGGTGATCTCCATTGTCGTACACATCGATATCCAAATACATACTTGGGGGATTATGAATCGCACTTTTTTGATCCCAGTACATTTACAATATGATGTGTTGTTTGTCACACCGAACTCTTTAGTTTTGGCGCTTCCCACCATTAAAAAAGATATATGGATTTGAAGTATAGTGAATTGCACAAGCTTGCTTGTGAGGGGGAAGTTAAAGAAAACTGGAAACCTTACATACCAGACTGAAAGAAGTGGTGGAGAAATACTGGGTGATGATAGAAACCGGAAGCCCTCAATTTGTGATGGGTTGTTCTGTAACCTCATATACTTCAAGGCTAATCTGTTTGGTCTATGCTTTCTTAGTTACTTTTGAGATTCTAACGAGTTTCAACTATGATTTCGAGACAGGATATTCAAGTTATGGTTGGTCAACATTATACAGTTTATTAATACACTGTATTGGGGTAGTTGGGGGGACTATTGCCCCTATATGTAGATGGTTCACGATTACCATCAGTTTCAAGTGCAACGACCTCTTTACAAATAACCACCAAAAAAGGGTTTGGATTAGTAGAAATCTACTGGATCCAAAGGTTGGTCGAGTGGAAAGAGACACCCTTACGCCTGCCCTCGCGAATTCGGGGCGTGAATTGCCAAAAGGTGATTCAGAGTGTGAAAATTCTTGTTCTGAACGTATGCCTAGGTGTTCAGGTTGGGATTGTGGTTGCTAGTACGGTTGTTCAATTAGCTTCCATCATCATTGCACTCCTTCGCATGTTACTACTATTGCAAGAGAATGAAGGACGATGTATCTGAATCCAGTGCATCAACTAACGAAAGTGCAAACCATAAGATACAAGTCCAGAATTGGATCCTAACTTTTTGCGACTTAAAGCATGCGTTCCAGAATTGGATCCCAGTCAAGTATTTGGCTGTTCCTTTGATCACATCCAGGCCGACGAATGCAGATTGCCTTGTCCTCAAGGAGAAAATCTTGGCTAAAGTGCAGTCTTGGTCAAACAAGTCTGTAACCTATGGGGGTAGGGCCCATCTTATTGCTTCTGTACTTTTTCGTGTCCAAGTTTACTGGTGTTCCACTTTTATTTTACCTCAAAAAGTGTTGAAAAAAATGAAGAGGGTGTTGAGGGCCTTTTCATGGAAAGGTACTGGGCTAAGTAATACAGGAGCTAAAATTGATTGGAAAACAGTTTGTACTCCAAAAAATGAAGGTGGCTTGGATTTCAGGCTTCTACAAGATTGTAATAAAGCAGCCATGATTAGGCATCTTTGGGCTTTGTGTAACAAGGAAGATATATTGTGGGTTAAATGGGTTCATACATACATCATAAAGCAACACTATTTGTGGCCAATACCAGTTCCCAAGACGCCTCATGGACTCTAAGGAAGATTCTACAGCTTAGACCTACTGTTCAACCTTTGGTCAGGTATGTCATAGGTAATTGACTGAGTACTTTTCTTTGGTTGGACCCTTGGCATCCTATTGGCCCTTTGTTTCAGCGTTTTGGACAGAGTGGTCTATAACATGGGTAGATCTCTTAGTGCTCGTGTGTCCTCCATTATTTCTGATGGGAGTTGGGTATGGCCTAGAATGAGGAACTCTGTTACTCAGGAAATCATGAATCTGACTCCACCTGAATAGGTTCAAGTGGAGGAAGAGGATAGAGTTATCTGGCTCCCTTCTAAAACTGGTAGGTATTCTTCAAAGACGGCTTGGGAGGCAATTCGTACTGCTAGGCCTGCTGTCAACTGGGCTACTGTTATGTGGTTTCCTCACCACATTCCGAGATGGTCCTTTGTCTTATGGATGGTCTGCCATGGGAAATTGTCCACCAGGGATATGGCTGCTTGGGGAGTGATCGTTGATAATGATTGTGTTTTATGCTCATCTGGTAAAGAGTCCCACAATCATCTTTTCTTTGAGTGCCTATTTTCTTCTGCAGTATTGGGGTATTTTATGCAAAAATGTGGTTGTAGTAATTTTCCCCATGAATGGGTAGATGCTCTGGTTTGGATGTCCACTTGCTCTAAGGGAAAATCTACTTATTCTATTGTGATTAGGGCTGCAAATGAACAGAGCCGCTCGCGGCTCGGCTCACTATGAGCTCGTTCAAGCTCGACTCGATCCCTAAACAAACAAGCTCGAGCCTAACATATGGCTCGTTAAAGAACAAGCCGAGCACGAGCTCCCCTAAGCTCTGCTCGGATAGGCTCGCAAGCCAAGACTATATACCCATATAATATATAATCGGGGAATATTTGTACTTGTTTTTTTTACTATTGATGTCTTGGGAGAGACAGAGCAATGCTAATGATGGAGAAGTAGAGTAATTTATAGGGAAATGAATGCCTGGTGGAGCTTTGTTTCTCCGATGTGGCCTGTGGGACAAGCACAACTGCTCAAGTAAAGGGAATTGTAAACTTCCTCAATCCCACATCGGTAAAATGGGAAGCTTGTATGTAGAAAACCCTATATAAGTACACCGCTAAGCCTTCTACTCTTCCGCTCCTCTCCCATGACGTCAGAATCAAGTTGGGGCAAGCCGCAATATAAGATTACGAGTCGAGCTCGAGCGCATTTTTGGTGGCTCGATTCGAGCTCGAGCTGGCCATTTTTCTTGCAAGTCGAGCACGAGCCCAGCAAAGCTCGGGTCGTTTGCACCCCTAAATTTGTGATTACGTTGGTCTTCTTAGCCATAGTCCTCTGGCGAGGGAGAAATCAGAGGGTCTTCCGACATAGAAGAGGGTCTGTTATTTTGGGAATTGAAGAGGATATTAAAGCTGGGCTTTTGTGGGCGGGAAGAAACACGCGCCCCCACCCCCACACACCCCCCATCTCTACGGAAACTCTGAGTTTGTGTGATGTTTGGAAATTGCCGGTTAGTTGTATAGTGCAGTAGTTTGGGCAGTGAGCAGTATAGGCTTTTGTTTTCTTTGCATTTCGTCGTTTAGGTTCTCAAGGTTACTCCCTTGGCCACTTGTTTTTGGTGGTTTTCTTTAAAGGAACTGATTTTCGCACTCCAAGATTTACTGCAGGCGCTCCACCTTTTTGTTTTTACACTGTGATGCGCCAGCAGTAAATCTTGGAGCGTGAATATCAATTCCCTTCTTTAATACTGTAAAAGATTACTTTTCCAATAAAAAATAAAAAAATTCAGGGTGGATCCATCGTACATGCACATTTATGTATGAATAATCAACACAACCCAGATGAAACTAGATCTACAAATCAATAACTATGACTCAACAACCTCCAAAAATAAATAAATAAATAAATTCAAACAAAGCGAAGGAAAACAAAACTTACTTCGGGTCTCAGATTAGACCCATAACTGAACTTCCAGCCCCTACAGTAAGGAAACGAAGGGCAACTGCTCCGACCCAGAAGATCCAAGCAACCGCAGGACGCCGGCGAGGAGTGGACGGGTCCGGACGTATCCATGCCCGTAAACATCGGGTCGGTGAGGCCGCCGCGCCATTGGAGGACGAATGCGAAGGCGGCGAGGGTCAGCGGGAGGACTGTGAGAAGCAACAGGAGCCTCGAAGTGAAAGAAGAAGATGATGATGAAGAGGGTCTGAGAGATGCGTGCAGAGCCGCTATTGGGAATCAGGCCCTATAAAATAATATTTAAAAATTTATTGATATTTTTTTAGATATTTTTGGAATTCGAAATGAGGTCAAACGCGATTGTCCCTGCACAGATTCCTATAAAGTGTTCCTGCTCTTCGTATTTTTTGCATAGAAATGGGTATTTGTACAGACAAGCGTCTTCTCAGAGAGAGAGGGAGAGGGAAAGGGATTGATCTGAAGACTAGATTGATTGGATAATGTTAACAAGCCACCAACCATCATGGGATAATCTTTTTCCTCTCTAGTGCAGAACATCAAAAGCCCGATTGTTACCAACTAGTCCCGTTCGGCTATTTAAGCAATTTGGCTTTCCCGCCAAATTTTTTTGTTCTTATTCAATTTTTTTTTGCATTTTGTGGCTTATTGTCAATTTTATGGGGATTATTGCTTCGTTATGACGAGAGGAATCTAAAAAGTAAAAAAATTTGATCGAAATCCATTTTTTTTGAATAAAGACGAAAAAAGTGGCTTTCCCGCCAATTTTCGTCGAAATTCAAAAAAAATTGGATTTCGAT
>JAOTQK010061058.1:0-12040 GCA_025642025.1 Rhododendron ferrugineum | reverse complement strand
ATTACTCCGGGATAATAAAGTTTGTACAAGAAAAGTAAAAATCCAAACTACTTGATGAAGTAAGTTTGAATGGGTTTTGAGCACGTGGTACTCGATAGGCTACTTTGCTGAAAATAGGAAAGTGTTTGTAAGCGTTGAGCTTTGATTGGTATTGGACCCTTTTTTCATCTTGTGAACTTGTATTTATAGGCACAACAGTAAGTTGATTCAGGCTTGAATCCGAATTCTGCTTTGCACCATAAGCTGACATGTGTCCCATGATGCTCCCTCTTTTCATGCATGCAAGATAATGGACAGTTTTCTGGCAGTTGAGCAATCATGGGTGACGTTTCTATATGATTTGACACATGGCCAATTGACTAGGTCAATTGGCCTTTGAACTTTGGAGGGAAATAACTGCCAATACAGCAACCAAATCCCTAAATCCGTGGGCTGCACTTCATGGACCAGATCAACTCCCTTCTTCGTGGGCCCAACTGTGGGCTAGCTTCCCAAAAGATCTTGGGCTACATTCTTCACATGGGCTGCGTGTTTCTTGGGCCCAAATGGAAAATACCCATGGCCCAATATTTACCCAATCAATTACACATCTTTCGGCCCAAATTAATTAAGGAACTAATTAAAAACTCAATCACGGCTAGCCCGATCTGTGGTGCCAAAAACGGGTATAAACAGCATGCGAGACTCTAATCCTAAATAGTATCTCCGAATAATACTTTCTTGCTAGTTTTTTCTGGCCTTCTCTTTTTTGTCCTTCTAGCGCAACATAAGTGTAAAAGATCACTTTGCCCGTCTATTTTTGTCCCCATTTATTTGTTATTTTTCACCCAACATGTACCAGGTAATTTCGTCTACTAAAACGATATCTAGCCTTTTGTGTTCTTGCATTGCATATATATTGTTTGAATCCATTTATTTTGAAACCAGAGAGCCGTTCAGTTGTAGATTGAAAGGCCGGAAGGGATACGAAAAGATTCATTGATCACATAAGTAGGAAAATTTGTAAAGAAAGCAAGTAGTTATGGACTGAATCACACCCTAAGAGTGAAGCTTCTCACTTTGCTTTGCTGTCTTTATTCCCATCTCCCATTACAACCAAAGTTTTTCCTCATAGATATGCCCAAAAGTCTCTTATTTGAGACTGACGAGAGCTTCATGCCTCCTCCACAGTATCTGCAAAATTAGATTTCTTTTAAAAGAAAAACTTGAAACAGAAGCAAGCAGATATAAGATAACTAGTGGAGTGTATGAAACTTCTTCAGGGATAAGTCCTTTGCAATAAACAGTAGAGTACAACTTTGCAACGGATCGAATTTTCGTATTGCAACCTACGAATTGTACGTATTAGGATCGTAAAGACAGGCCCAATGTTTTTTTTTTTTTTTTTTGTAGGCATAAGATGATGAAAAACATTTGAACACTTACCATACAATTACACCATTTGCATTTTGCTAATTTTTCCTGCCACCAAGTCTCCGAGCATTGCTTTTCAGCCTCTTTCCACTTGTGTTTCCTACACTTTCAACCATCTTCACAAGCCATAGAATAGAGGTTTACCAAACGAGAACATAAGATATCCCATGACAAGTCCAACTACCGGTCCAAATCCATACCCTGGCAATATGACTTCCTGTTTACACCCATTTTTGGCCAAAATTAGAAAAAGAATAGAATGGCCTTGGAGGTAGTTTCAGGCCTTGAGAAGCCTTAGAAATCGGTTACCTGCAGAATTGGGCTAGTTTGAATGCATAAGAGCCAATTGAGTTTGCAAAGACTTGGGACAAACTAATGCCCAAAATATCACTTTCATAAATTTGGGCCCAGGACTGGCCAAGGTCTTGGGTCGACCCACTAGGTCTGAGCATTTTATCTAGGCCTAGGCCAATTCTTAGAAACAATAAGGCCTTCTATAGTAGGTCCAAATCAGTTAAAGCCTGGGTTTTTCTCTAGGCTTGGGCTCACAAGGCTTACAAAGGATGGAGGCCTATGATTCACCTCAAGCTCAGGCCCAAGTGACGGATGGGCCTACTTCTTAAAATGTCGCATATGGCTTTCAATTGGCAAGAAAAGGGCTTAAGCTAGTCATAAGCAGCTCGAAGGCCCAGAATGTTCTTGCTTAACAAGTCTAGGAAAGTTGCTTGCAAGCAGCTCAAGGCTTGAGTCTCTACTATATATCCTTCAGCATGAAGCAAGGCTTGGGACACATGGCAGCCATGCATGGAGACATCCCAAGCAGCTCACAAGCAGCTTAGTCCTGCACAAGCAGCTGCAAGCAGCTCAAAGGCCTAGAAGGTTCTCTCTAACATCATTCAAGCAGCTTCAACCAGGTTTCGTGACTGAAGTTAAAACAAGTGGGCCCTCAAAAGGGACTCAAAAGCCAATATAATGGTTGGAAGGCCTGGAAAAACTTCTGCCTTTAACCTTGGTGGACCAAGATCTTCTATCCAGGCATTCAAGCAGCTTATAAGCAGCTCAAAAGGCCTGAAGATTCTGCACAGCCAAAATTCCTTTTGCCCTTTTACAAGTTTTTGTGTAGGAAATGAGAGTTTTTTCAGGCCTTAGCTGATTTCTTGGAGTGAGGACCAAGGCTTGGACTTGTGGCATTCACACATTGGAGGAAGTAGAAGTAGCTCAAGCCTAAGCCTTTACCAGGAGGACACTTGGCAGCCATGCATGAAGGCCTGTGGAAGCAGCTCAAGGCCTAGAACCTCTGCCTATAAATACTAGAGTTGAAGGCCTTAGCAAAGGTCCACGACCATCAAAGCCCACGGCTTATTGCATTTTCATTATCAATTTCCTTTACTTTCAAATGTCCAGCTTGTACTAAATACAACTTAGATTAAGTTTATCATATTTCCTTGTAACCAGACTTTGTTAAATCGTTAGTGAAGTCCTTTTAATTCAGTTTTAGGTCTTGTTCTACTTTTCTTTCCATTTTCTAACAACGGTTAGGAAATTATTCAGTCCTTTTCATTAAGACAACCCACGAACCACCTCACGGTCTTCACCGTTAGGCCGTGCACTTTCGTCCAGTTAGAAGTCAGATTGAGGCTTCCAGGTCTTGATACAAATTTGGACAGCAATCCTGTCCTGGCACGCCCGTGATTCCAAGCCGATTTAGTTTTTGCACTTTTCGTGGAAAACACTTCCCAACAAAATACACTGAAGGGCTCGGAATCTGCTTCTTCAAATGGGGATGGTGGTGGCTGTGTTGATTTAGGATCGCCACATGTATTCGACAGTGGAGGTCAGCATAACGCCGAGTTGTTGATATAAGAATCATGTGAAAATTTATCAAATTGTATGCCTTGAGGTACAGGCCCCATTAGGTGTGTCACACCCCAAAAATGAGAATTGACCAGCCATGTACCACAAGGCCAACTCATGGAACACGCAGCCTAGAATAAAATAAGTCGTCAAATAATAAATAATTTTTTTTATTAAATAAATCCAAAGCCAAATAAATCCCAATGATAAGAATGGGCACAACCATCCCATGTACCAGCCAATGAAAATTTATCTCCAACAATAATAGTAATCCCATTTCACTCAAAAGCTATACAAAGTGCGGAAGCGATGATTAAAATATTTATACTAAATGCAACATCCTATGGAGGTCAATAAAAAGAATTCCCCAAGATACCGCCAGAGTCCTTGCCTAAATCTCCAGCTTGCCTGGAGAAGAAGTTGGATAAAAATCCGTCAGCTGACGAGCTCAGTGGGTAGCAAGTATGTATATTAAATAATGTTGAAAGCGGGGATGAAAATAATTTATCATTAAACATAATTTGGCATATATATGAGGTGTCCAGCAGAATAATGAATTAATCAATGAAGCATTTAACCAATAAATATTCTTGGTGGTGATCACAACATTAACTCCATCAACAATGGGGAACCACAATCAAATAGTACCATGGCCAAAATAAATCTCATCAAAATTGGATCCAATGTCGAACTTAGAGTCACCAGAGTTGGCAGCCCGTGATACTTTTCCCTAAGGCGATCCGGCGAAAAAAAGCCGTTGAGCATTAGGTTCACCGGCCTAACATGGTCTTTTCCCCAATGGACAGGGTCACCAACATGAGAAGGAATAATTTCCCTGGACTTCCGAAATAAATGTTCCCATTAATATCCACCAAATTCTCACCAAAAAGAATATTATCAATTGATCTCAGAAAATTCATCACATGCCAATTTATAAAACATCTTATAAACAGTTTTGAGTCTCCGAATAACATTCATATAAATTTCGGAAGGAAATACTTTTAAGGGACACATGGATCTTTTGAAAATACGTAACATACTTAACTACTCACCTAGGTCCAAACGTACTGCAACACGAGTACACAAAAAGATGCTAACCTGAACCAAGAGAATCATACAACAATATTAACACTAACTTTATCAACATACCTAATATAGGACTACCTAAAAAAGATGAAACCTAAAGCTAAAAACCCAAGCCACCAACCAACCATGATCAACCCAAACATTAAACTCCAATTCCCCTTAATCTATTGGATCACCCCCGGCATACCACCTGGTTCTCAACCAAAACACTGAAACCTATAACCATGGCTAAAAAAATTAGGATTAACTAGAGTCTATATTCATCATTATAATAAGCAAAACAAAACCCCCACCACCATCAACATGAACACAGATCACCACCAATTTCACATCCACAACCACCGATCCACGCACTACTGCTTACACCCATTTTTGGCCAAAAATCAGAAGACCGATTGGTTGGTTAAAAGGTGGCTGTGAATATCAATTCCAGGCCATGAGAAGCCATGTAAATCGGCCACAAGCGGAATTGGGCCAATGTGAATGCAAAAAGGGCTAATCGGGCTTCCAAAGGCTTGGGATAAACTAAGGCCCAAAATGTCGCTTCCATGAATTTAGGCCCAGATTGGCCAAAGACTTAAATCGACCCAAGTTTTTTATCCAGGCCTAACTCAGTTCTGGGAAGCAACAAGGCCTACAAATAAGCCCAAATCAGTTAAAGCCTGGTTTATCTCGCCAGGCTTGGGCTCAGAAGGCTTACAATGGAGGAAGGCCCATGATTCATATTGAGTTCGGGCCCAAATAATAAGTTGGGCCTATTTCTCTAAAAACATCACATATTTTTGCAGGAAGAGGCCTTAAGCTGCTCACAAGCAGCTCAAAGGCCTAGAATGTTCCTGCTAGACAGGTCTGGGTAAGCTGCTCACAAACAGCTCAAGGTCTGAACTAGTGGGACCCCATTCTTCAGCATCAAGCAAGGCCGAGGACAGGTGGCGTACATGCAACCATTGGAGTTGTTGGTAGATGACTCACGCAGACCTAAGCAAGCTGCTAACAAGCAGCTTACCCAGGTCTGCTTGGTCTTGTGTTCCTCGATTCTTCTTCCCAAGGGAGTCAAGCCCAGAGGAGTTGAGGGCCCACAAGGGATGCAAGGTCCAATATGATCAAGGGAAGGCCTGAACAGGTCTCAATCTTCAGCATTAGTGGGCCCAGGGGATGTCCACTCAAGCAACAGCTTGGGTGTTGAAGCAGCTCAAAGGCTTGGATGAGCTGAAATTCCTTTTGCCCTTTTACAAAGTTTTATGCAAGAAAGAAGGATTTCTCAGGCCTTGGCCGATTTCTTGGAGTAAAGGGCACGTTTTGGGTCAGGAAGCAGTCTCTCATTGGAGCATTTTGAAGCAGCTCAGACATGCCACATTGCATGCCTCTCATTGGAGCATTTTGAAGCAACTCAAGGCCTGTACCTCCTTTAAGTCACAGTTTTGGAGGCATTGGCAAAGGTCCACGACCTCAAGAGCTCAAAGCTTATGCAACTACATTTCCATTTCTTTCAAACTTTGCTTGTACTCACTTCATAGTAGTTTAAGTTTTATCTTAATCCTTGTATCCAAACTTCATTAAATCGTTAATGGAGTATGTTTAATTCAAGTTTAGCCTCTTGTCATCTTTCTTTCCATTTTCTAGCAACGGCTAGGAAATTTTAAGTCCTTAACTCGCAAAGGCAACCAACGAACCATCACGAGGCCTTACCCTTTAGGCCAAGCACAGTCACTCGAAAGGAGTCAGATTTTGAGGCACGAAGGCCTTGAAAACAATTTGGACAGCGATCCTGTCCTGACACGCCCGCATTCCAAGCCGATTCAGTTTGACGCATTTTTGTGGAAAACAACTACACATCATGCAAACTAAAACACGGCTGCCGCGCACTTACCGCACCACCACACTTCAACCTTAACCCAATTTTAAGTGTACACCACGACACCGATCGAATGGGTTACCGTAACCCAATAACTGACTACCACTTAAATGTAATGGAAATAACAAGAACAATAATACGTACCACAACAAAACCGAGAACAAGATCGAGAACAGAATTTCGACGGATTGAGAACAGATTTTCAACGGCCACACCTCCTCAAAAAAAACCTCGGCTGCTCTCTCTCTCTCTCTCTCTCTGTGAACGTTGTTGTCAAATAAAAACCCTAGTCTCATATATTACTGACCCACATTCTCCCCTAAATAATAGATAACCACTTAATAAAAGTATTTAATACGGTACAGTACCAAATACTAAAACTATTTAGACTTATACCCCAACACTATAATAATGCCGATAACCGTTATACTTTGTGGAGAGAGAAAATATCAATTAGGATCCAAACCATAAAATCCTCTCTTTTTTTATTACATAAATATTCTAATTAGTAGGAATAAGAAAAGACGGGGTGTAACAAGGTGATTCTGCAAAAGGTTAAGGGCTATGAGAAAAGTAAATTTGTTAGTTGTTGTGGAATCTCACCATTAAGCTTGTTTAATGAGAGGTCTAACCAATCAAGATTCTTCAAATTACCAAGCGACTTTGGTATATAACCTGTAAGGCTATTGTGTGATAAGTTGAGTCCTCGAATCAAAATAAGCCCTCCGATGACCCCAGGAATCTCCCCCTAGAACTTGTTTCTTGATAAATCAATGGCGGTGAAAAATGAAGGTATTTTTTCCAGTTTAATGGTCGATCCTTTGATTACCATAGTCAAAGAATCATAATAAGGTTTTACCAAACCATCAGTTTGCATGCACTCCGAATAATAATGCCTAATTATCCACATTCATCATTGCAATCAGAATTTATAAGCTGAAAGGAAACCATGCAATCAGAATTCAGAACTTTCAGTTTTTGTTATTTTTGGTATCAAACACAGTATTTGTGTGATTACTGATTAGTGATTGATTTCTTCTGATTTTGCCACTTCAAAATTCAAATCCTTACCCCGTCTCTGCTCCTCAAGACTCTTTCTTAGGTTTGGGCATTTGATGAGTGTTGGACGCGACAATAGGAAAATGACATGCAATAAGATAAATCATAAAACCTTTCAATAGATAACCAGACGTGAACCCAAAACTACGTTGAAACTTGAAATGTTATCATAGACTCTAGCTAGCAACTCGAAGCAATGCATAAATGTATTTTGTAAACAAATTTTTTAGATAACTTTGGTCCAGTCTTTCTAAACATGTAAGTTTGAGCAAATACGATTCTTTCGACCATCTATGTTCTCATTGTTCCTCAAGCCCGGCTTACCCATAGGCCCGCCTTCGCCACACCATTTGGACATAAGTCACATATATATATTGTTTGAATCTGTTTATTCTGAAACCAGAGAGCAGTTCAGTAGCAGATGTGTAGTATTTTATATTCTTCACTTCAAGACCGGAAAGGCCGGAAGGGGATAAAAAAGATTTATGGAATACACAAGTAGGGAATTTTGTAAGGAAAGCCAAGTAGTTATAAACTGAATCACCCTAAGAATGAAGCTTGTCACTTTGCCGTGTTGTTTTTATTCCCATCTCCCATCAGAGTTTTCCTCACAGAAATGCCAAGAACCCTTATCTGAGACTTACAAGAGTTTCCTGCAAAATTTGAACTCCATAAAAAGGAAAAACTTGAAACAAACGCAAGCACGTATATGCTCATGGGGCTCATGTCAGCTCCAACTTATAATTCAGTGCTTTGCAATAAACAGTAATAGAAATTTGGCCATGAAATTTCCGTATTGTAACGTTTTTTTTTTTTTTTGAACATCGAAGACAATTTTATCAATCAAAAGAAGAGGATTTAATGATAAAATGGGAGAGGAAGAAAGGTCTTTTTTTTTGACAAGAGAAAGACATCCCAACTATGTTGACACCCCAATTCTTGACAATCCTCGACCCAAGAACGATTACAAGTTGACAAGAAACCAACCGAAATCAAGCGAAAAGGAAAGAAAGCTCAAACACGAGCAGAATTCGTAGCCCCCAACAGTGGAGTGTTATTAGGATCCTACAGACAAGCAAGATAACAACCATGAAGGCATAAGATTATGAAAGACATCGTAACACTTACCATACAAACCATTTGCATTTTGCTAATTTCTTCTGCCTCCATGTCTCCGAGCATTTCGTTTTTGCCTCTGTACGTTTCTGTTTTCTACATCTTCAACCATCTTCACAAGCCATTGGGGTTTTCCGAAAGAGAACATAAGATATCCCATGACAAGTCCAATTACCAGTCCAAATCCATACCCTGGCAATATGATTTCCCAGCAAAAACCACTCACAGGATCTGAATCTTCTTCTTTTCCAAATGTCGAGGGTGGTGTCTGTGTTGCCTTAGGATTGCCGCACGTGTTCGACAACGGAGGTCCACATAATGCCAAGTTGTTGACATAAGAATCATTCGAAAATGTATCAAATTGTTTGCCTCGAGGTATAGGTCCCGTTAGGTGATTCTGCGAAAGGTTCAGTGTTCCGAGAGAGGTTAAATTTGCCAGTTGTCGGAGGGATCACCCCAATGAGATTATTTGATGAGAGGTCTTTCAACTGATGTTGCTGTTGTTGCTAATGGTCCTGGTATGAATGCCTAGCTGAACCTTTGCTGAACCATTGCTGAAGACCTTATAGCACCGGTATACATGATCTATTGGGTTCGACCCTGAGATAGTTTGTCTTGGTGGAATCATTCGACTTCTATTGAATGTAATTTTCCTTTCCTTCTTTTCTTTCTTTCTTTTTGTAGACCGTACGGTACCCCATTCTCTGTGGTCTGTATTTGGTCTCTACTCGATGTACCTTTTGTCGAGTTCTTAATAAAATTTTGTTGCTTATCAAAAAAAAACCACTCAAGCTTCGTCAAAGTACCAAGCGACTTTGGTATATAACCTGTGAGGCTGTTGTGTGACAAGTTGAGTCCTTGAATCGAATTTAGCCCGCCGATGATCTCAGGAATCTCACCGTCGAACTTGTTGCTTGATAAATCAATGGCTGTAAAAATTGTAAGGATTTGTTCCATTTCAATGGTCGATCCTTTGATTGCCATAGTCAAAGAATCAAAATAATTTTGAAGATAACCATAAGTTTCCATGTACTCCAAATGAAAATTCACTTCATCCACATTCATCATGGCTTTGAAATTTTTGAAGTACTTTATGGGAAATACTACTGATAATACTTTAATTGCTCATGAAATTTTGCACACAATGATACATAAGAAAAGAGGCAAGGGAGGGCTATGGCCATTAAACTAGATTTAGAACAGGCTTATGACAAATTGGAATGGGCTTCTATCAAACAAGCCCTTCACTCTCATCAGTTTCCTCCTAGATGGGTAGACTTGATTATGGAATGCATTACAACTCCCACACTTGGTGTTCGAATTATTAATGAGAAATTGTGCACCAATCCACATATCTAGGGGTTTACAACAAGGGGAACCTCTGTCCCCGTACCTTTTCATTATAGCTACGGACTATTTTATCCATGCAATACTCAAGGCCAGTAATGAAAAAAATTCCTACCTTTACGCGCTTCTCGCAGCGGCCCTCCTATCCTATGCTTTGTTTTGTTGATGACTGTCTTCTTTTTTCCCAAGCCAAGGCAAGTTAATTCTTTGCACCACCTAAATGATATAATACAAGAATTTTCAGCCTTATCAGGACACACTATCAATTGGTCTAAGTCCTCAGTTATATTCTCTCCGAATTTTAGGAGTGCCGATCGATAGTAGAACGTTAGCCGATATTATTAGTATTACTCTTGCGTAAACGAAAAATAAATGTCTCGATCGGCCTCCCACTTGTTATGGGGCGTGTCAAGAAATAAATTTGCAGACCTTATTGATAAAGCCTAGGTGCAAATACAAACTTGATATTCACAGTTTTTTAAACTTACTAGTGAGGGGGCACGTGTGTTGCACGTGGTTTCGTTTTGCTTCCATATGGCATGATATCGATGACTACTGAATGAAGTCCAATTGGTTTTTAAAATAAGGGGAAAAAGTGTTGGCGCTCGGAAAAATAGCATCTGAAATCAAAATACATAGTTTGATGTAGCTTTACAAATATATGTGTAGAATTGTTGTTCTTCAAAAACAGGAAAAATAGGAAAACAAATGTGTAGATTTGGTCGAAAAGTTGAACACATTTATGCCACTGTAGTCGGGTTCCTCTTTTTTGATATACTTGCTCTTCTTCTTTATTGATTGTACATTGGTTTGAAGTTGCCTACATGAATAAACAAATAAGTTTTTTAATCATATTTTATTACAAATATAGATAGTCTATTTGGCTTTTTGAGTAAGAATCATACCTTTCTGTCCCACATATAAATATTTCTTAAGCATTTTGATAGTTTTGAAAGGTCCTTGCATATGAGCTATCGTATCATATTCTGCAATATTACTCTGCATATGGGGTATTATTATGTTTGACGGTGTTTGGTTGTTGTGATGCTATTTGATTCTCCTTTTTGGCATTGGATTTGGTTTGATTAGTATATGCATCTTTGTGTAGTTGTTTTGCTTGAATTCAACCACTTTGATTCTGTTCGTCAACATTGCAGAGTGTAACTCCCATTTGAGATCTTTTACCTTTGCTTGGAAAGCCTGCTCTATCACATGTCTTTCTTTGGGTAATTCAGCCTTCACTTGATATAGCTTTGATTGGAAAGCCTTCTCTATGAAATGATCTATGTCTTTGGGTATTTTAGCCTTCAGTGTTGAAACTTTGTCGTCATGTTGGTCATGTTATGGCCTGACATTTTTATTTATTTAATTAATTACTTACGTTGCTATTTATTATTTGAGTGTTATGGTTGGGTTCTAATTAATTATTTTGTGAGCGCTATGGGTATTGTTATCATGATTGTAATCTTTGGAGTATGAGATTGATTTTGGATAAAATAGTGGTACCGGATGGTAATTTTATGAATTTACGTTACGTTCTATCTAAATTCTTTTTTTTTGAAAGGCTCGTTCTATCGCGGATCAAAAAAAAAAAAAAAAGCTCATTCTTTCTAAATTCTAATTAGCTATATTTAAGGGTGTGCGTGGTTATTAATGAGTAGTTTAAAAGGGTTTCACTTGGTTAGGTAATCACAAATTCATTAGGGTTGACATTGGAGATAAGAGGACGGAGAGAGAGCAGTGGCCGCATAAGGGTATCAGAGTCGTCTTCGTACTCGTCTTCCGACATGGTAACTTTCGGTAGAATTCTTGGTTGTTTACTAACTTGGGATTAGTATACCATTCATGGAGGGGCAGGTTTATTGGAAAGGAACAGATGGGTTTTGGCACTTGGAAGGAATCAAATGACCTTGGGCTTTGATTTAATGTTGTGCGTACCTTGAAGGGATTAATTTAATGGTGGATTTTCGGCCTAGGGAGCTCAATTGTAAAAATAGGAGCCAGCCTTTCAGTGAAGATTTGGTTTCGCTTGAGTCTAGCGGAACTTCTGTCCCGTCTTATGAAGTATCTGACTTTATAGCTGATACACCAGACCAGGAGCAGTTCAGGATTGCAAAGGAACTGCAGAAAACTATCATAGCAGGCACTAAGTTAGGGATTAAGTATGATGACACAGGTGTTTTGAGAATGAAAAAGATGATTGAACAGGAAGCTAAAGACCTGGAAAGTATACTGAGAAACAACTCTTTTGCTCCTCTCCAAAGGAATAAGCACCAAAGGAATGAGTCCCGGGTTCGGCAGAGTTCTTCT
>JAOTQK010061032.1:0-12042 GCA_025642025.1 Rhododendron ferrugineum | reverse complement strand
CACCAAGTTCAAGCTTTTCCCATCTCAAAGACTGTTTCGATCTTGACTCATCATCGGGGAAACAAGAAACCCAAAAACAAAGTAAAACGATCGAGCGATCCGGATCGGGGTGTCTACACACTACGAAATCATGCCCAAATCTACACTTGTCAGACTTAGGGTTTTGCTTAAAACCCATTTTGGTAGGGATATCTTGCTTCCTCTATATGTTGTTGAGTTAATTTTATGCCCAAAAGTCGTGTTTGAATGTCCCATGGTTGTATGAATGAAATCATCCTTCGCTGTCAATTTTTCGCAGAAACTGCAGTTGTGTTTCGGAACCCCCATTTTGGGCAGTTCCGGAACCAAATTGGAAATTCTTGAAAACTTTCCCACTTCGATTGTTTTGACTTCCGATTGCTTTTAACACTTTCTAAACCTCTATAAAGCACTTCCAAACATGGTTGATCGTGCCCCTTTGATCCCTCAATTGTCTCCAATCTTTGGCTCTCGTTGTAGAGAAGTAAAATGTTGAATTAGGATTATGCGACACCCGTACATTACTAGCGCATTTGGTTGATTATGTGGGGCATTGTGACATGTTTATATGAATGATATGGGTTGGTGATATGTCAAGCATTATAATACTGAGGTATGTGAAATAGAGAACACAATTGAGAACGATAGAATGACATGAAGAAAGCCACGGATCCACTATAAGGTGTGATGCCGGAAACGGGACGTATGGGGTCCCAAACGCCCGAAAGTGCACAAGAAAGCCACGGATCCACCACACGGTGTGATGCCGGAAAGAATACGGGACGCACGGGGTCCCAAATGCTCGGAAATGAAAATCGAGAACACTTGACATAATGAAAATGGAGAACTTAGAGATTATTAAGCAATGTGAATATGAACGGTATTGGTTATCAGTCTTATCCTCTTACTCTTGTTCATGTGGGAAACCTTCTTGTTGTCGATATTCATCTCGGTGCATTATCTACCTCATATGCATATAGTTTAAGTAAAGATTTCTCTACTGGGCTAGTGTAGCTCAACCTATTATTATTTTCAGGTACCTCTCAAGGACATTGATATGGAGTGCTTGATGTGCATTTGACCATACTTTTGAAAGCTGACACTGAGGAATTATCATGGTATCTTTTGTAAAATCCTTTTGAAGATGTAATCGTAATTTCAGTTATATTCTTTTGTCTTACACTCTCTTTGGATTATTGACTAAGAATTTGATGCCAGAGTCCCATTATTGTAAGCTTTTAAACTTGATTGTTCTCTCGGATGGATTATGGGAAATATTTTGGGGCATTAGATGTATTATTGCGATTGACTTTTATTGGAAATGCTATTATTATTATGTTAAAAATTCAAGGTGTGACACATTGTGCCACACAAGATACAAGATTGATAAAAACCCCCATTTTTCTTTTCTTTTTTCTCTTTTTTTTAAAAGATCCTGGCAAAAATTAAAAATAAAGAAAGAAACAAATTTATAAAAAAAGAAAGACTCTTTTTTGAAAAGATCCTAGCAAGGATTAAAAAGAAATAAATAATTAAAATCTGGAAAAAAGAAAGATATATTTTTTTTGAAAAGATCCTAGCATGAAATAAAGAAAGATATTTATAATACCTAGAGGAAAAAGAAGACTCCCTATTTTCAGAACTCCTAACAGTTGAGGAGTGTGGCAATTTCTTAAAAGTCAAAATTTATCTCAAAGAGAGATAGAATTATGCAAGGACTTTTCTTTATTTCAAGTGAGATAGACTATACCACAAACTCGTAATAAAAATGAAATTCATCTTCGTTCGCAATTAAAACTCAAGAGAGTGAATAATCATTTAATCAAGCAAGAGTTTGAGGTATAATTCAACACATAGTCCTAACCAGTTTGGGATTTCCTGTCCTAATTTGGAAAGAGTTGTATGGCTTTCTACAATATGCAAGGTTTCGGGTAGTCTCAAAAGGTGCTCCGTTAGGAGCTTGCTGGAACCCCTAACATAGCCCGTGACACGCCAAGATATTAGGTGAACTCACCGTGGGTTGCCCACTCGATGCACATGAAAAAGAAATAAATAAATCAAATATTAATTCTATGTTGAACTTTCTGGTTATGGCTCTCAAGTCCCCAACATAGTCGCCAAAACTGTGGACACCATCCCGAAGGGGCATTACCACACAGATTTCCTCGCTACATGTTTCCTCTTCATAAACTCAAAATCGTGGATATTCCCATGGCTAAGAACATCGCCACACGATAATGAGTACCACTAAATAGAGTCGCGACTTAGTTTATTAAAACTAAGAAAAATAGGTAGAGATTCTGGGTACGGGAGTCTCTATCTATTTTTCCTAGTTTTTATAAACTAGGTGGTGACTCTATTTTGATGATGACTGCTATCATGTGGAGATGTTCCTAGCCATGGGAATGTCCACGATCTTAGTCTATGAAGTGAAATCCAATCAAAGAGGATCATCTGTATGGTGATGCCGCGTTTGGGAGGTGTCTACAGTTTTTGGCGACTCTACTGGGGACTTGAGAGCCATAACCAAAAAGTTCGACATAGGATTAATACTTGCTTTATTTAATTCTTGTATCATATGCATCGAGCGGGCAACCTCGTTGAGTTCACCTAATGTCCCGGCATGCCACGGGCTATGTTAGGGGTTCCAGCAAACTCTACAGTCAATTGTACCTAGTGGTATATCAAAGAGGGGATCACCTGATTGCTGCCTATGATGGGCTGGCAAGAGGAGTGGTGCCCTTTGACAACGGAGCACCCTTTAGGCTACCCAAGCCATACATGTGATTAGAGAGCCATAAAACTTATCAAAATAAGATAGGAACCCGCAGGTTAAGGAATTTTCCTGCATTTAACTTTGAAGTTCTTCCTTACACCTTGTATAAATTATTGTTGTAACATTTCTTTCTGTGCAGAAGGGTTGAAATTTTCAACCCAAATCCTAACCCTATACAGCCAAGTACTGACTGGCAGGTATTCTATTTTCAAGTAGGCACGATAGGTAAGTCAAGGAAGCAACCACAACCAGTTTTATACTCTTACAACACCCGAAGCTATGCCAAACAAAAGTCTTTGCAATCATCCTGTCTGTCATCCTCAATTGTCAAAACACCCCCACTGCAACGGTCCCAATCACTTCCTGGGTCTTCGCGGTCGTCCTCTTACCAATCCCGATCATCTGCCAATCCCCGAGTTTCACCAAGTTCCTATCCCACGCCCATTTCAAGAATGTCCGACAACGACGCCATTATTGCCGAGCTCTAAGCTCAAATTGCCACTTTGCTAGCCAAGAAAGCAGCAAGAGATGCTGAAGACAAGGATGACGAGGGAGAAGATGAGAATCTTCTTAAAGTGGTAACATCAGAAAATCCTGAATTGGCCAAGCAAGTCAAAGAAATCAAGCATGGTCTGGCCCGTTCACAAAGGGATCAAATTCTAGACTTTGATGGACTTTGTCTCTTTCCAGATTCTTAACTGCCAGAGAAATTCAAGATGCCAAACATCGAGAAGTTTAATGGGACTGGCAACCCTACCAGCCATGTTCGACATGTTATCAACACTCTAAAGCCGATGGGCTTGAATGATGAGCTCATTGCTCAATTATTTCAAAGGACTCTCATTGGAAGCGCTCTCGATTGGTTCCTCACTTTGAAATTTGTGCACTATCATACTTGGCCAGAAATTGCCAACGCTTTTGTCAAATAGTATGCATACAATGTCCAAATTGAGCTAACCACTCGAGATTTGGAGATGACCAAGCAAGAATCGAAAGAAGACTTTGCTACCTTTGTGGCTAGATAGAGAGAAAAGGCTGCCAAGATGAATAACCGTCCCTCTGAGGAAGACCAAGTAAGGATAGTTGTCAAAAATCTACAGCCCAAGTATGTTAGGCATATCTACACTCAGGCTCTCACCGATTTCAAACGCTTGCATGCTACTGGGCTATAGATTGAAGAAGGAATCAAACTGGGACTCATTGGGAAAGAAGAAGCTCCTCCACCCAAGAAAACCTTCCCATCCCGTAAATCTCATGCCTCTGTAAACACCATTGACCCAGCCTTGCCACAAGACCCTTTCCAAGCTAGTTCTTCCCTATAGCCACCTCCCAAATGGGGCATCGCCATACAGATTGATCATGTTTGTTTGGTTCCACTTCATAAACCAAGATCGTGGATATTCCCATGGCTAGGTACATCGCCAAATGATAACGGTTATCATCAAAATAGAGTCGCCACCTAGTTTATAAAAACTAGGAAAAACAAATAGTGATTTCGGGTACGGGAGCCAAGATTACAATAAGGGGAAGGAGTTAAACACCCCTCTTTGCCCAGTCGTGAGACTGACCCATAATCACTCAACATATGATATATACTTGCTTTATTTAATTCTAAATATTGTGTCTATTTTATTAGCCTTTAAACAGTTAATGGTGAGCCAAGACAGTAGTTGAAACATGCATCAGAAATAAGCAAGAAACAAATAGGCTGTCCCAGCAAATAGATCCCTCGGCTGGTGAATGGATGTCATGGCCGAGGAATCCCACTAGATTAATGTATCGGCCGAGGGATTGATGTCCCAGCCGATGTTCTTCCTCACACCAGACCAAATGATTAACAGGAAATCAAAATACTACGATTACAGTATAAAAACATGAAAAAGATCAAACCATAGGCCCATGGTCCTCACCACCTTGATCCCTCAGTTGCTTGATTGCTTCGGATTGAGGGTGATTGACTGATTTGCTTCTTGGAAACCCTAGGGTTAGGGTTTGTACTTTGGGGGTTTGATCGTCGGATTGCGGCTGCCTTTGGGAGATTAGGGCTTTTGTAGAGGAAGTATGAGAGAGTATTTCTGCAGAATTTCATGGTTATTTAGGGTGAATTGTGTTCTTAATTTTGGAACCCAAAGGCCCCTTTATATAGGTAATTGGTGACTCACTCCAACCAATCATGATGCGTGAATTTATAGGAAGTATATATGCACAAGATCTCTTTTCATAATCTCCTTTCATAGCCCAAAAGAATCAGAATTTGGCTGTTAGGGTTTTGAGCACCGGATCAAACGATTGACAGAACATTCCAGAATCTGGAAAAGGACAATCTAGCGGCCGAGTAATGGATCTGGTGGCCGAGTAATGGATCTGGTGGCCGAGTAATGGTTTTGGCAGCTGAAGAATGGATCTGGCTGCCGAGGAATGAATCTCTCTGGGAGATTTTCATGCAACATGTTTCACAGGTGAAAGAATGAAGTTAAGGCAGTGAGATGGATCTCGCGGCTGACAGATGGATTCTTTTAGGATTTTGTATGTCTGTCTGAAAGGGTATATGGCTCTGAATTGGGCCTCTAAGTGGCTAAAAGTACTCACCAAAAGTCCATGGGTTCTCGAGAAGTCAATCAGCAATCACTGTATCCATTCATCATCAGGATGGTCCCAAAGGTGGGACTTGAAATAATCATTAGGCCAAATTGGGGTGTCTATCGATGCACCTCTTTGACTGATCTTAGACGGATCGCGAGACATATTTAAGTATGAGTCAAAGCTGTAAAACAACTTCAATTTGGTCGAACAACTATTCCAAGGGTTTTTGAAAAAGGTTTTAGCTATGGTTGGGCCGGGAGGCTGCCTACGTATTCCATAAGGGAAATTCAGACCAATTGTAGTTCAGGGGCAGTAAAGAAAAATAAAAAGTTTAGAGAGTTAGAAACAGAAGACGTACCTTCGGGCTTTAAAAGTTGTAGTGCAACGTACCAAGACTATGTCTGGATTTTGGCGGAGAGTAGTTGAAGGAGCGCAGAGCTGCTAGGGGAATTTTTTTTGCGGATAGCATCTTCAATATTTTGGGGTAGATCAATACATAGCGGGTGAGTTGTTTGCTTTTCATGATCATCCTTACTTTGGCTGAAGGGAGCTCGGTAGAGTAGCCTATCCTTGCGAATGAGCTTGAAGGAATTGATGTAATTGGGGTGGAATCCAAACCATCTTTTGGAGACTATTGGACGCCGATTTTGAGATATGGGGGGCACGAGGCCAGTAACTGGAGCACGACGCTTGAGATGGCAGAATTGAGGCACGGAGCCAGTTGCAGTCATGAGGCAAGAGCCTGAGGAGTCAGAGCGCGGAGCTTTGAAGTGATGGAACCGAGGCGTAGAGCTGGTATCGATCATAAGGCTGAAGGTCTGAGCACGAAGCTTTTCCGTCTTACATAAATTTTGGCATAGAGCCAGAGGATTGAGGCACGGGACCGATCAATAAAACCGAGGCACGAAACCGGTTGACTGCAAGATTGACCTATTTCATGAGTGAGAGAGATGCAAAACATAGTATGTGTATGATGATGGTGGTTAGATGTGAACAGATATGATGATGCAGACTCGATGGTGACAATGGTGATGCAATTATGTGCACGGGCCCATGCGTGTGTGTTTGTTTTTAAGCAAAGAGCTTCTTTCAAGTTCTGGACTTAAGCATTCAGAGCGTACAGCTCGAGCATTCGGAGGGTAGAGTTCGAGCATTCAAAATATAGGCTTTGAGCATCCAGTAAGCAGTGGTTAGGCATTCAAGTGTAGAGCTTGAGCATCCAGTACATAGTGGTTGGGCATTCGAAGAGCTTCGAGCATTCAAAGTGTTGGACTTTGAGCATTCAAGCATAGAGTTTGAGAACATATGATATCTTGTTGATTTTGGCATGGAGCTTGTTTAGATAGTAGGCGTAGAGCCGTTGAGTTTATGGGCGTAGAGTTGTTGATAGCGAGCACGGAGTTGTTGAGTGACGTGAGCACAGGCTGTTGAATAAGCACGGAGCTGCTGAGATAGTGAGCTGCTAGATGATGAGCTCCCGGGCATAAAGCTGCTGAGCAAGTAAGCATAGAGCTGTGGGGATGGCGAGCATGAAGCTGCTGTATGAGCATAGAGCTGCTGAGTTGATATGCTAGTGAGCACAGAGCCGCAAGATGAGCGCAAGGCTAATGAGTGACTTGAATATGGAGCTATCTAACATATGGTGTTGCTGAACTGTTGAATGAGCATGGAGCTGCTGAGATGAGCGTAGAGCTGTTGAATGTGTGCATAGAGCTACTAATAGTGAGTGTAGAGCTGCTGAGTGATTTGACGGAGATGGTGAGTAGCTTGATGTAGTGATGGTAGTTTTGAAGTTATGATAAGCGAGTGCAGAGGTGCTGAATGGTTGAGGTAGTGGAGCTATCAAGGTAATGAGCACGTGGTGCTGCTGAGTTGATATGCTAGTGAGCACAGAGCTGCAAGATGAGCACAGGGCTGTTGAGTGACTTGAATATGGAGCTAATGGAGCTGCTATGTGACAGAGATAATGATCACGAGGTTACGGAGCCTGGGAATAGTGAGTTTACGGCCGCAGGGCTGCTGAGTAGCTTGATGGACTTTGTTGAGATGATGAGTTATAGAGCTGTTGGGTAACTTGATGGTAATGATCATGGAGCTTGAAGCAAGGAGCATGGTGCTGCTGATAGTAAGTGCAAAGCTGCCGAGATAATGAGTTCGGGGCTTGGTTGATAGTGAGCGTAGAGCTACTGATCATGATGGAGCTGCTGAATAGTCGAAGTAGCGTGCGGGGAGCTATCGGAAGGGTGAGTACTGAGCAGTTGAAGTAATGGGGATTTGGAGATGGTAAGTACAGAGCAGTTAAGTAGTTTGATGGCAGTGGGTATGAGTATGGAGCTGCTAAATGGAGATAAGCATAGTGTTGCTGAGCATGGAGCTTTAACATAGGCCGTGACGGCTGTCGTACTTCCGGAGTATAGTAATTTGGGCATAGAGCTTGAGTTGGGTGCATCAAGGATCCTTCTGTCTTGGGAGCAAGGGCTCGGAATTCATAATCTTCAAAAGGTCCAGTGACCTATAACTGGTGGGTTTGTTGCTACGGAGAAAGAGCTTTTTAGAAGATTCCAGATGTGGGCTTAATGCTGGTGCTTGACATTTTTTCGTGCATAGGCATAACCCCCAAGGCTAGTTCGGACCACATTATATTTGCTCGGGAGTGTCCCCAAGGCTATTTTGTTGGTCGAGGACCTAAAGTTCCATAATTACTTGCATTGGTGCACTAAGAAAGACCTGATGCTGCTATGGGAAATAGATCGGAGGGCCAGGAATTCGATTTGGCAGCCGAAGAATCGATGTCTCGGTCGTGAGAACTACAAAAGTCAGAAAATTGATTTAAGTTTAGTTTAATCGATCTCACGGCTCATTTTTTCGATTCACCTCTCCTCATTTTCTCTTGTCTGAGACCTCTCCCCCGTTTTTTCGAACGCTGTAGCAATTGCTCTCCATCGCCGTCACTCTCGGCCTCCGTTGTTCTCGGCCGCCCCTCCACTACTTTCTTTCTTTTCTTTTCTTCTTGTCGTGTCCCTCCTCCTTCTTGTCGTGTCCCTCCTCCTTCGACCACGATGGCTACGCCACCTTTGTACTCTTCTGCCAATGTTCCTCCTCACATCCTCCATGTGGGTGCGACCATCCTTCTTTCGACGAGGAGATAGTCAAAGAACTTGGTCCGTTTGACGCTGCTACCTACATTCTTCCTTCATGCAGGTTGGGTTCTGGCGGATTCTTACAGTACCGTCCTCCCGTTGGTGACCTAGAGGCCGAGGTGGTTCGCAGGGAGCCTGAGGAGCACTAGAGGGTTCTCAATGTTTAGGTAAGCTTTTTGTATTTTCTGAAAAACAAAAAGTTTATTCTTTTTAGTTCATGATTTGATTTGAAATGAATTTTTGTTGACGGGAGAGAATCCCTTTTATTCTCAGCTTGGGGCGTGAATGAGAAAAATCATTTTGCTTAAGAAGATTAGAATAACCCTGCCCCCAGTTTAGCCAATGCATGCTTTTTAGATGTGTAGACACCCTATTCTGGACTATCCAAATTAGTTTACTTACGGTCTTTGATTCTCCGATGATGAAAAAGATCAAGAGCATCCCGAGAATGTTAGTGTGTTTGAGTTTTGAGCGTTCTAAAACCCTTTTAGATCCCTTTCAAACCCTTTAAACAAGAGCCAAAAAGCCACAGCAAAACCCTACCTGTGCACTTTGGTCCCACACCAGCGTGCGCTGGTCCTTTGCCACGTGTCAGTCATCGATCAGCTTTGACCTTTGACTGGGCTTAGATTGGCACACGCAGGTTATGTATTGGCGTACGCCGGTCAAAGGTAGTCCCATCACCTTTATTCAGCCACATTCACAAGACTTTTTGGGCACCCCAGTACACTGTGTAGCCGTTCGGTGAGCAACCTCGGGGCAGAGGACGTTCCCTCTTCTCTCACAACCTACACATCACCTTGTCCCATGCATTTAATGCATGGAGACTTCTAGGCCAAACAAACCAGCCCCATTTAGCTGGTTACTCCCCTCCCATCTCCTCTATAAATACCCCCTTGCATTCATGTGCAAGGGGTTCAAAAGTTTAAGAAGTTTAAAGAACCTTGGTTTCATTTCAACCTCTTGTTCATCATTTCCTTTTCAAGGGAAGTAATAAACAAGTTTCATACATACATCCACTGCTATACATCCTCTATCCATCCTTCAAAACTACAAGTTCAAAGTTCAAACATTCCTACAAGCTCAAAATCAAAGGTATACCACCTTTGAAAATACTCTCTGTTCTGATCCCTGAGGGGGCTGGCAGGGTCAAGGCTGGTAATCAATACCAGTCCTGGCCCTAAAGCTAGCAAGGTTTCAAAGTCGTGTGTGGTTAGAACTGTCGCACACCAGTAACCAGTACGCGTACGCCAGTTATGGTGGTATGTGCAGTACTGGCGTGGGGATCAGTGTCTAACTATTTTCTGTATTTCTTTCTATTTTCATCACCTTTTGAGCATGTTAAAACCAGTTTATGCTTTCCATAGTGAGATATGCTAGTTATGTTGTTCAATATTCATTTCTGCTGCTTTGGAATGCCTCTGAGGATCTTCTGGTCATGATCCAGAACCCAAAAAATGCAAAGCCAAGTACTGGATAAAGGGGATAGAACTGGCGTGTGATAGTTATCTACCCGTATGCGCGTGTTTGTCCCAGTCCAGTGGCTAGCCCTTGCATGGCTTCTTGGCTTTGGCCCTCGTTTTGTCCCCTCACTGTTTAAGGGTGTATTGTTCATTCTTTAGGCCTTATGGCCCTTTTAACTGCTTATAATTGTATATATAGAGCTATATAAACTGCTTGGTTTGTCCTAGGTGTGCACTGTTCACTTCTAGAGCCTAGAGGGTTGAGAATAAAAGTTGTAGGCTTAGACTTACTGGCGCATGCCAATGAAGGAATGACGTGCGCATGCCAATGAAGGAATGACGTACGCATGTGATGTCAGCATGCAGTGACTTGGTTAGTGCATGCTGGTTTCTTCCTGTGCACGTCACTTCAGAACAACGTCTTCCAGTCCGTTTAAAACTCTCACAGGAGTCTGTTCTCAACCTATACTAGTCGTTTCAATAATGCAAGCATGCCATTTTATCACATCCTGCCAACATGTTACAATTTCAATCCCCTTTAAACTGTTCCCCCACCCTAACTGGCTAAAAATGATTTATGAGAAAGAAGCGCAAATGTTTTACAAAATGCCCGAGTAGAGACCGATCTCCGGATTGGGCGAGAGAGGTGCCTTAAAACCCTTCCCCTCTCGTAACCTGGCTCCCGAACCTCAGATATCAAAGGTGACGACGGACCTGTCTACAAAACCTTTTCCAATCAAAACGTAGCAAGCGTTTCAAGTTCGGTTCCTTGGGTGGTTCACCGCTAAAACCCGAGTGGCGACTCTGAATTGTAGCGTTTTGCCGTGCTATCCAAAAACGGCGCACCCGATTTTCTTCAGAATTTTAGGGGCGTGTGCCCACAGTGGCGACTCTGCTAGGGACTTATTGTATTGGTCTATACTTGGAAATTAATACACTTGAGAACAATCATTCAAAAGTCTGTCGAAATAGTACGCTCCACGCTGCTGAAGAACGGAATGGTAGCTTAACAGGATCCTCGTATCCGGCCAATCCGAACTGGGACTTTTCCGATTGTTCACTTGTGTAGTTTTCTCCAAGTGTTGATTAATAAAAGTGAGCCAAACTTTAAAAGGCATTTTGCAAATGTTGCATTCCTCTCTCATTAAATCATTCTTTTGGCATTCTTCATGTGCATCGATGTTGGCAAGCCTCGTTGAGGTGTTTTGGGTAACCGACACAGTTTACTGGAGCCCGGGATCCTTGAATGCCCAACAACCTTAGACGATGATGAGTCATACTACCGTTCGACCGGTTGCTCTACAATATGCGTTGCAGCGGGAGGTATGTCATGGCTCTAGTCAGAGGAACCCCCTCAAACCAAAACCGGCCTCTATATGTACAAAGTACTAGAATTTTCCAAACTAGGACGGGTACCCGCACGGTAAGACTATTTGCATCTAACCCCCATATACTGTCTACGTGTTACTGCATTCCCTATCGCATGCATTGTACATACATACCGTTTTGCGTAGGAGCATGCTAGGGCAACTTTTAGATTGTCTCTCCTTTCGAGTTTGTCTTATATTTTCAGGACGCTGTTATGACCCAATGAAGAGTCACGCATCTTGATGATGCGCGTTATTGAAATAGTCCTTCAATCAATGAGACTTTGAGATATCAATGTCTTCTAAACCCTTGTGTAGACACCCCAATTTGGACCCTTTAATTACCCTTAATTTGTGCCCTCGAGGCTCCTTGATGATGAAACGGAATCAAAATAGGCCTTGGACAAACTTGGACGATGCTTCTTGGACTTTTTCAAAACCAAAACTCATTTATTCCCGACACCCTGAGGGTAAAATTGGCACACATTTTAGCATATAAAATATATTTTAATGAAACCAATTGGGTAAGAAAGAGGATTTAACGAGCTTTCCAACGCTTCAAAAAACACCCAAAACCGAGTTAGGGAGTGTCCGTGGCAGCCCGCTGAAGTTGGGTAGCCACTCCCAAGCGCTCGGGAGTGCCACTCTAGAGCGCTCGGGAGTGCTGTCAGGGCCAATGCATGTTGAGCTTGACC